>PVJS01007977.1:5000-54444 GCA_004027185.1 Glis glis
TGACCAAGTGGTATTAAAAACTCTCTCCATGGCACTTTTAACATCAGCTTATTGTTGTGATTATTGTAGTGATCTAGATAATTTGGAACTGCTGTGCTTCTAGAGAGTTCTTGGTAGATGGTCTGAGAAGACAAAGGAGATTGGTAGTGACGCTCTGGTGGGAAAAGGAAATTAAAAAGAGTAGAGGTTTGGAGGGAGATATAATGTCTAAGAATAGCCACACAAAGAATAAGAGGTCCTTCCCATTGAAGACAACAGTCAGCATCAGCTATGTGACAGCCCAGGATACTGAGAGCGAAGTGAGAATCAATGGAGAGAGCACAACATGGGTGCAGACCCACATGGCCAGACGTCCTGCACTAAATAAATGCAAAAGGGCGGGGCATGGTGGCGCACGCTTGTAATCCCAGTACTTTGGGAGGCGGAGACCGGAGGATCCCGGTTCGCGGCCAGCCTCAGCTCTCTCTCTGTCTCTCTGTCTCTCTCTCTCTCTCTCTCCCTGTCTCTCTCTCTCTCTACCTAGTGAGGCCCTCCGCAACTTCGTGAGACCCGGTTTCAAAATAAAGTATAAAAAAAATAGGGCCGGGGGTGTAGCGCGGAGGTAGAACGCCCCTGGGTTCAATCCCTGGTACCGAAAAAAAAAAAAAAGTCTAAATAAACACAAAAGGGAGAAGGAAAGGGATCCCAGATGGAAGCACAAAATATGGGAAGGTGTGAAGCGCAGTGGAAGGGATAAATATATGGATAAATTCAAATGAACATTGCCTGAGAAAAATAACAGTAAGGATGTCATGTGAGCTAAAAAATGCATGTGTGCATTATATTATGGTTTCAAAGTAAAATGTCCCTCAGACCTCATGCTCTGGCAGCCATGCTCAGAGGAAGGTCCCTGAGGGTGTGACCTTGGGGACTACATATGTCTCTTGCCACCTCCTCTTGCTCTGTCTGCTTCCCGCCATGATGTCCTGAAGACTTATAGCACCAGCTCCTGCTTGGCAGCCAGAGTAAGATGGACGGTATGTACACGGACTGAAATGTTCAGAGCCATAAGCAAATAAGCCTTCCTCTAAGTTGTGGTGGTCAGGTGTTTAGATCACAGCGGTGAGACTGCTGACTGAAACACATTATAGCAATAGTTCAAAAGGAAAGAGGGGGATAAATGGAGTTCAAGTGTTCTAGGATTCTTGCATTACTACAAAGCAAGTCTTTTACTATGGTAAAAGTACTAATAAATATTAGACTTCAATAAATCTAGTGTTAAGTTCCTTGAGGTCTTTGTGTTGTCTTGATATTAGTCCTGAATTTATTAAGATCATACAAAACCTGTACCCTGAACACTAGAAAGTACCACTGAAAAAAATTAAAGAACCTAAATAAATGAAGAGATATGCCATGCTTCTTCGTTGGAAGGCTCACTACTAAGATGTCCGTTCTTCACCAGTTGATCTATAGATTCAACACTGTGCCCTTCAGGATTTTTTTTATAGAAATTGACAAAATGATTCTAAGATGTGTATGGAAATGCAAAGGATCTAGAAAAGTCAAAATAATCTCAAGAAGAAAAAGTTGGAGAAGTTGTACTAGGCAATTTCAAGGCACACTAAAGAGCTACTGACTACAAAGCTACAAAGCAAAGCAAGTAGTCCTAAGCATAAATAAACCATAAGAGAGTCCAGAAATAGACACACACATATCGTCATTTAATTCTTTACAACCGTGTCAGCGCAATTAAATGGGGAAGGAAGAATGTATTCAGCAAATGATGATGCTAGAGCAGCTAGACGTCGAAATGGAAAAAAATTAAACCTTGACCCTATCTCACATAATACGTAAAAATTAAGTTAAAATGGATTTCAATCTAAGCATAAAACTAAAGCTTCTAGAAAAAAGTAAGAGAACATCTTCATGACTTTGCAGTAAACAGAATGTCTTGGATTAGGGGAAGGTAAAAAAAACACTAAACATAAGGGAAAATATGGTAGGTTGTATTTTATTTTATTTTATTTTATTTTATTTTATTTTATTTATTGGTACTGGGGATCCTACCCCAGTACCCAGGAGCATCCTACCTCTGAGGTACACCCCAGCCCTTTTGATTTAGAAACAGGGTCTCACAGTTGCAGAGGGCCTCACTAAGTGGCCGAGGCTAGCCTCGAACCTGCAATCCTCCTGTCTCAGCCTCCCAAGTACTGGGATTATAGGCATGGGCTAGCACACCCAGCTTGGTAAATTGTACTTTATTCAAATGTTTTAAGTTATGTTTATTAAAAGTCATGTTAAGAAAATGAAAGAAAAAGCCACAGAACAGGAGCAAATATTTGAATGCCTATAACTTATAATCGTGACAAGAAGACAACCCAGAGAGAAGTGAGCAAAAGAATTGAACAGATGTATCATGAAAGAAAATAGACAAATGGCCGGGGATGCACGAAGAGATGCAAATGACCACTGATATGTGAAGAGATATAGAAAGAAGATATGCAAATGACCACTGATATGTGAAGAGATATAGAAAGAAGAGATGCAAATGACCACTGATATAATGACAACATCATTAGTTGTCAGGGAAATGAAAATTAAAATTGCAAGGAGATGTCATTTAATAACCACCAGGAGAATGGGTACTTTAAAAAGACGTATAATAACCAAGTGTGGCACGAGCAGGCTTTTCCCACAGTGGAGGGCAGTGCGACTCGGCAGCCACTTAGGAAAATTCTTTAGCAGTTTAGCGTTTTTTTTTTATAGAGTTAAATACGCACCAAGCATATGAGTCAGCAATTCTACTCCAAATATTTATTGAAGAGAAGCTAAGACATATGCCCACAAATGACTTGGATCAAATGTTCATAATGGTTGTATACATCATCGCTCAAACCAGAAACAGCCTAAATGTCCATCGACAGGTAAAAGGATAAGCAAAGTGCTGGATATTTACACAATGGAAGGCTGCCCAGGATTAAAAAAGAACAAACTACTGGTAAACACTACAACGCGGATAATTTCACAAGACATTACATCGAGCAAGGGAAGGAAGAAACAAGAGTGTACCTAGTGAGCTGTCATTCACATGAAGTTCAAGGACGGGCCAAGCTATCTATGTGGCTAATAGACGAGTAGTCAACTCTGGAGGTTAAAAAAAAAAAAAGTTGAAGCTGTACACTGAAGATCTTTATAGCTGGGTGCGGTGGTGCATGCCTGTAATCCAGTATTTGGGAGGCCGAGACAGAAGGGTCTCAGGTTTGAGGCCAGCCTCAGCAATTTAACAAGACCCTCAGCACCTTAGTGAGACCCTCTCTCAAAATTTAAAAATAAATAAATAAAAAGGGCTGGGAGTGTATCTCAGACATAGACTGACCCTGGGTTCAACTCCCAATACCAAAAATAAAAATCTAAAAAAAATCTATCTTTACATTTTAATGTGTGTAAAATAGGACTGGGGGTATAGTTCAGTGGTAGAATACTTGCCTAGCACAAACAAGGACCTGAGTTTAAAAAACAAACAAAAAAACTAATGTGTATAAAATATGCCTTAATTATGTACTACAAAATAATTTTAAGCCACCAAACGGTTTGATAATTTATCTGTTTTCTGCTCTTCTACCAGAAAAGTTATACCCACAATATATATAATATACCCCTATATTTTGCCAACTTAAAATCCATTCAGTACCGACATTCCTTGCTCTCTCCCTCCTTTGCCAGCCGTTTAGGGTGCAGACCAGCTGCTATTTTGAATGGCAACTATAGTTCTGCTATATTTATAAAGCAGAATATGTAAAAATATTCCATCGGAACACTTAGTTGGAAAACTTATGTTGGTATTTTTCCAAATCAGCAGAGACCTCGCCTCTGATCTCTTGTGGGGCTCTGGGCTAAGAATGATTAGATTCAGACCAATGAGCAGAATGCTACGCAACAATGATTATCCAGAGACGCCCACAGAGCCAAGTTATTCAAGACACCCATGAGCCCAGGCCCTGATCCACTGAGCTTTTCAAAGGCGTATGGGATTACTTGAGAGTTGGAAGAAAGAATGCATTGTCCAAACTACTAAAATAAAGTGACCAAGACGATATTATAAATGTTTATTTAAATATCTACAAAGCCAGACATGGTGGCGCATGCCTGTAGTCCCAGTACTTGGGAGGCTGAAACAAGAGGGTTGCAGATTTGAGGCCAGCCTCAGCAACTTAGTGAGACTGTTCCAAAATTTTTTTAAAAAGAAGAAATAAATAAGTATCTACAAAATGTAATATGTTAGCCAACTAAAAACTACCTCAACCTATATATGTCAGTTGGACACACAAATTATACTAAATGTGACCCATGGGTGCATTTTAATATGTGTGGTATGACATAAGATGAAGCATCTATAAAGATTTGCCTTAACAGCACAAAGGCCAGGAAAATACTGCTGTGATTGTATGTCATGTTGTAACTTTTCTGAGTCTAGCAGCTCCCCCGACCCTCTTCTTTTTCTGTGGCCCTGGTGATCCCAGTGGCTTCTTTCATTTCTGATTCACGAGGAAGTCAGTCTCCATGATCCTGGGAACCAGGAACCCAAGTTCTCGAACAGAAACCCTGCAATGAGCAGGGGACCAGAACGAGGCACCTGGCACTGACAGAGCCTCTCCCTGCAGGAGATCCCTCAGCCCGTGGCACACTGGGAGTCCCCCTCTTTCTTATTCTGCTGCCGACAGTTTCTTGGGTCACAGATCTATGATCATGCCATCAAGTCACTTCCCTCAACCCAGTACCCCACATTCTGGAAAATTCCTAGAGCATAAGTCATTTGAATGTGTACTGCATTTATTGTGCCCACTGACCTTCACGGTAGAATGGAAGGAATATTCTTTTGGATGGAGATAACATGGGCTTAGGAGTCACCCAGGCCTGCATCACTTAACGCTGATCCCACGAAAGGGCTCTTAGATCTTGGACATCATTCAGCACGGGCTGGAAAAAGCAGCGAGCTGGGAGTTCTGCCCCAGGTTCTGTGTTTACAGGCTTTCTGACCTCACATAAACCTTTTCTCTCTGAGCCTCAGTCATCTATCTCATCTGTAAATGGAAGAACCCCAATTTCACAGAGCTGCTTTCTTGAGAATTAATAAGGTATGCGTGCGGCGAGATTGGTCAAATGCCTGGCATGGAGTGAGCGCTTCCTTCTGTCAAACAGAAAGAAAATTATGGTTGCTAGGGGATGGGGGGAGTACAAAATGGGTAGTGACTGCTTAATGGGAACCGGTTTCCTTGTGGAATGATAAGAATGTTCTGGAAGTACATATTAGTGATGATTGCACAACATGGCCAATGTAGTAAATGCCACTCGATTGTACATATTTTATTTTATTTTATTTTGGTACTGGGGATTGAACCCAGAGGCATTCTACCTCTGGAGCTACACCTCCAGCCCTTTTTTATTTTTTATTTTGAAACAGTGTCTCTCTCACTAAGTGGCTGAGGCTGGCCTCAAACCCACAATCCTCCTGTCTCAGCCTCTCAGAAAAAATGGTACACTTTAAAATGATTTAAATGGGTAACTTAATGTTACATGCCTGTTGTTATAATAAAAGAAAAACAGCTACCAGACCCCTTTCTGCACCCCATGGGGAGAAGAGAGAAGCAGCCAGGGTCTGTCGCAAGTTCTTCCCACGGGGCAAGCACTGAAAACGGAGACAAGAGCAGGTGCTTGGGGACACCCCGGTCGGGGAGGCAGAGCTGGGGCTGAGGCTGGGGCCTCACTGACTGCAGTTAGAGGGGAGAGCAAGGGACCGGGGAGACCAATGGCACAGCTGGAACCAACTGTGTCCAGTGAACGTCATCGTGTTGTGCAGAGTGCAAGTCATCGGTCAGAAATGAGATGGCACTCCTGGAAAGAGTGAGTCACGGGAGGAGGAACGAAAGGACCGCTCGTCCCCAGATGAAAGGATGGCCACGAGGCAAGATGCGGTGCCGCAGGCGCCATCCGAGGCTTATCAATAGAATCATCCAGAAGTGTGTCAACATCGCCACTGCCCATCACGTCACTGCACCCGCCGGTCCCCGTCCCTACCGTGAGTCTGGTTCTGGGTGACCTGGGCGAGGCATGGGGTAGGGAAATGCCATGCTTTGGCATGGCCGGACAATTCTGGACAAGTTGCCTGATTTTTCCCTAGCTCTGTTTTTTCTTTTGTGAGACAGGAAAAACTGCTCTCAGAGCTGTTAGCAAGGGTTTGTGGAATAAGTAGGAAAAGTGCATGCTGCAGAGCAGGCTCCAACTAAATACCTGCTCTCTTGCCCCGTCTCCCATGGTGTGTGTGCACTCACGAATCCACATGCCTCTTCCATTAGGCCATAAAGCAAGAGAAGACAGAAGTAGACTTTTTTTTCCTGGTACTAGGGATTGAACCCAAAGGTATTCTACTTCTGAGCTACAGCCCCAGCCCTATTTTTTTTTTTTTTTTTTGCGGTACCGGGGATTGAACCCAGGGGCGTTTTACCTCCAAGCTACACCCCCGGCCCTATTTTTTATACTTTATTTTGAAACCGGGTCTCACGAAGTTGCGGAGGGTCTCACTAAGTAGCTGAGGCTGGCCATGAACCCAGATCCTCCGGTCTCCGCCTCCCAAGTACTGGGATTACAAGCGTGCACCACCACGCCTGGCATTTTTTTTTTATTTTGAAACAGGGTCTCACTAAGTTGCTGAGGCTGGCCACAAACCTGTGATCCTCCTGTCTCAGCCTCCTAAGTACTGGGATTACAGGCATTCACTACTGTACCCAGCTTAGAAGTAGATTTTGAATAGAAAACAGGATGTGTTCCCCATAATAAATGTGTGTAAAAGATGACATTTTACATAGAGCCATAGAGACCGCGTTATGCATAATAGTCAAAAAAATGGAGAAAGCCCAAATGTCCATCAACAGCAGACTAGATAAGTCAGTTGTGGCACACATTAAATACCTACACAGCAATACAAACAATAAAACTACTGATGCATATGGCAGCATGGATGTCAACATTCTGTTGAAATAAAAAAAAAGCCAGATATGAAAAGCACATACTGCATGACTGTATTCAAATGAAGTGCATAAGAACACAAAGCTATTAATGGTGATAGAAGTCAGAATAGTCATTATCTTGGGGGGGAACTAGAAAGGAGCACAAAAGAGAATTCTAGAATGCTGGAAACGTTCTGTATCTTGATTTCTTTGGTAGTTACTTGGGTTGATGCATATGTAAAAATTTGTCGAGGTATATACTTAAGATTAGTGCACTTCATTGAATGTTACATCGCAACGGACGGGGTGGTGGGAGGGCACCTGCCACGTTGCCCTAAAACCCAAAATACCAAGTGTTATAGTTAGATATAAAATGTCCCCTAAATAGTTCATTTATTAATGTTTGGAGCTGTTGTAATTGAGTCATGAGGGTTGTAATCCCAGCAGTGGATGGATCCATTATAATGGATTTATCTGGGTGGTGACCCAGGCCAGTAAGGTGTGTCTGGAGGTGGGTCCCTGGGGATGAGGCCTTGGGGATTATATAAATTATATAAAACCCCCCATCACTCTCTCTTGCTTCTGGCCTCCATGATGTGAGGAGCACAGCCCACGTGTTCTCCCTGTGTGCACCTCCTGCCGCCACGCCCTGAGATGCGCAGTCCCCAGCCTCACGTAGAGTGAACCTGAAACCATAAGAAAAGATATCTTCTTTCCTCTAAGTTACGTGATCAATCCTGAGCTATAAGAATGCTGATCAAAACACCAAGCCTGCAGTTGCGTAAATGGCTCAAAACCCTTTATATTTTGGCCATCTTTGTCATATTCTAAGGATAGGACCCACAGAGGCAAACAGAACTAGGAAATTCAGACCCACTGAGGCAGGCTTTTCAGTTTTCCCAGCCCCTATGGACACCTCTCCTAGGTCTGGGGAATGCCCCACACTATAAGTTCCTCTTCTCCAAGACCCCGGCCAGAAAACTCCTTTTCCCATACTCTTTTAGAGCTCGAGTACAGCTCTACCCGTCGATAAAAAATAAACATGACTTTAAGTAGAGGAAAGTAAGAAGTGAGCACCAGGCGGAATCCATTTTTTTGGCAAAGGTGGCTATCATCGCTGCCAGGTTTGGGCGGCAAAGGTGCAATTTGAGACGCCTGCATCCTGTGGCAGAAGCAGAGGCATCTTCATGGAAGCAGTGACCGCTGTTCCTAGGCACAAAGCCTCCAAGATTAATTCTCTGGTCTTTCTACTGGTTCCAGGAGCTACACAGTGTCCTATAACATATTCCTTCATGCTTAAAGGGGCAAGAGAGGGTTATATTGTTTGCACTGAGACCCCTGAATGAATCACCCAATGTATCAGTCAGGATTCTTCAGAGGAACAGAACCAAGAGGGTATAAGTGTATGTTATTGTATATACAGAGGAGATGGGTAGATACAAAGATATAAAGATATAGGTATATCTTTGGGGAAACTGACTCACACATTGTTGAGATCATCAAGCCTGAAATCCATAGGGCAGGATGGCAGGCTGGGGACCTAGAAGGAGTCGATGCTGCAGTTGTGAAGCTGAATTTCTCCTTTCCCCGGAGAGCTGTTTTTGTTCTGAAGGTCTTTCGACTGATTGGACAAACCCACCACATTAACAAGAGTAATCTTCACTTATAATCCACCAATTGTAGATGTTAACTACATCTACAAAAATACCTTCACAGACACAGCTGGATTACTGTTTGATTAAATGAAATGGGCGCTACAGTTTTATGTGCCAGCCGAATTGGCACATAAAGCTAACCACCACACCCACCAAATCAGAACTCAGGGAATGGGTGTTCAAAGTGTGAACATTAAGACCCTTCACTCTGGCGAAGCCTTCTTGATGCATCTGAGATGCTTCTATTTGCAAAGGTTTCATGCAGGTGTCTATAGTAAGTAAAATCCACCTAATAGAGGCACCTACATTCAAGAGAGGAATCCCCCTGGGGACCTCCCCACCCACCATCGCCACAGCCCTTCACCTGGCTCCAGCTGCCACCATCTCTTGGTCAGACCACAGCCACAGCCTCCTCTCTGCTCTCCATTTCACCAGTCTACTGTTTCCAAAACACTAGCCTGATCCTGTCTTCCCTGATACAGCCCCACCCCCAGAACCTTTGTAGTCCTTCTATTCCCTCAGACCCGCAGCCAACGCACCCCAACTCTAATGGGAGCAGAAGAGGACTCCTGGAACAGCCCGCAGGGTGGGAAGAAAAGCTAAAGTCTTGAGAAAGTCAGAATCCAGACTGCCCTGGGGTTCTTGGAAGAGGAACTAACGGTCTTTCCAGATCCCAGCTGCAGGGATGAATCAGAGGCAGGAATCTTTATCTCCGTGGAACACTGCGCAGGGGCGGGTTTTCAAGGACAGGGTGTCTGATAGCCCGGGATCCAAGATATGCTTTTGATAGAACCTGAAATTAATGAGACAGAGCAGGAAATTGGCAAAGTAGTATCTAACTGGGCAAGGAAGAACAAGACACAACCACTCCGTCTCCACTCCCAGCACCAAAGGATCCTTCTACGTCAGAGCAATTGGGGGAGCAATTTTCTGTTGAGTTTTCTACACATGACCAGGCTGGGAAGGAAGGAATCTCCTAATGAACTGAGGAGAAACCAGAACTTTGGACTATAAAACAGTAGGCCAAAAGATTGTCAGCTTGAACCCCATTTTCCCCTGTTGTTTCGCGATCACATCTATTCCTGAGGGATGCTAAGTCCAGAGTGTGGAGCACCAAGACCTTTCCCTAACCCCTCTGTTTTTGTTTTTGTTTTGTTGTTTTGGTACTAGAGGTTTTTGTTTTTTTTTTTTTTTGCAGTACTGGGGGTTGAACCCAGGGGCATTCTACCTCCAGGCTACACCCCTAGCCCTATTTTTTATTTATTTCGAAACAGGGTCTCGCTAAGTTGCGTAGGGCCTCACTAAGTAGCTGAGGCTGGCCGCAAACCTGTGATCCTCCGGTCTCAGCCTCCCAAGTACTGGGATTACAAGCGTGCGCCACCACACCTGGCTTGATACTACAGATTGGACCCAGAAGCATTCCACCTCTGAGCTATACCTCCAGCCCTATTTTATTTTTTATTTTGAAACACGGTCTAAGTTGCTTAGGGACCACAAACCTGCAATCCTCCTGCCTCAATCTCCCAAGTACAGGGATTATAGGCATGCGCCACCACGCCCAGCTACCCCTCTGTCCTCACCTCTCTCTTTGCTGGCTCCAAGGGTCTTTGTGGCTGGGGAAAAGGTGTCGGGCTAGGACTAGAGGGAAAAGGAGCTGTCAGATCTCTGCTGCTCCAACTCGGGCCCTGGGAGTGAAGGAGGAGCAAACAGAGCAGGCAGGGTGGGAAGGGAAGTCACACACACCTCGCTCACATTTATCCTCTTTCATTATTTACTCTCTGTTCTGCGCGCGCACGCGCGCACACACACACACACACACACACACACACACACACACACACACACACACAGGAATGTGAGCTCCATAAGGGCAGGAGCCTTATCTATATTGATTACTCACCACCTTATCCCCAAGCCCATCGCAGTAACTGGCACACACCAAGCATGTAGGAACACAAACATCTGTGACTGAATGAGCAGCCAGCAGGTAAGGTGAGGCCACACCACCCTCTGCCTTGATCCCGAGCCAGATGGGCAAGATCAAGCCTGGCCCTGAGTCAAAGCAGGGACGAGGAGAGAATGAGCTCTAGACTCAGTCAGAGCCAGGTTCCAAACCTGGCTCTGGAGTCTGTGGGGCAGGCACGTCACCTGCCCGCTCTGAGGCTCAGTTTCCTTGTTTTTGAACTGGGATTATACCACCCACTTCATACTGTGGGTGTGAAAATCAAGGAGAACTAATTGTGCAAAATGGACACACCGCGGTCCTCTCCTCGGCTGGTGCCCCTGGTCTCCGTTATCAGCTTTGCAAGTTGTTTTAATTAGCCGGCGAGAACTGCATGCTACATCTCCAGGGCTGGGGAGTGGGTTGTTTTAGGAGAGTGGCCTGAGAAAGGAAGACAAGGACGGGCCCCAGGGGCCACCATGGAAATTCTCACACCGAGTCTCTAGTGCACCTAGCTGGTGGCAAAGAGAAAGCCACTTGGGTGTTGCTCCTGCACTTGGAGATGGGACCACAAGAGATACAGAGCAGGCAACTTTGGAAACAGAATTTTATTAGCTTCATGAGAAACAGCTGCCATGAGTCAAGACCTGGATGAGGACAGGGTTCTGGTGGCCTCCAACCAATGGCATGGAAAAGCCCACCTGTTCTCTCTGCATTGGAGCAGGACCTAAGTGGGGGTCCCAAGAAAAACCAGGGCCTAAGTGGAGGTCCCAAGAAGAACACCCCCACTTCTTGCCCCTCAGTGCAGGGACAGATTCAGGCAATGCGTTTTTGTTGGATGTTAGGTTCTTCTGCTCTGTGGCTATCCCACTGAACAGGAAATTGAATTACATGGACAGTCTAGACATTCAGGTCAGGACCAGCCTCTGCTCTGGATCATCGACCAGGAACATAACATTCTGAATCACCAATCAGACAGCCGCCAACATTCTAGAAGGCTTCCCAGGTTCTAGAATGCAAAATAAGAACCCCCTCATTTCTTGAAGGTATTAGCAGGAGTTCTTATCTATATTCTAGAATGCCTATATTCCAAATCAACTAGAAATCTGACATTCCAGGTTGTCAGCCAGGAGCCCAGCATTCTGGAAGGCCAAACAAAAACCATTCCTTACATCCTCAAGGGTGAACAAGGAATTCGGTGTTCTAGAATGACAAAGTCACAACATTCCAGAGAAGGGGTGAGACCCAAAGTTCTAAATGTCAACCTTGACACTTACAAAGCCAAACCCAAAAACCAACATTCAGGACTATGAACCCTGACCTCAGCATTCTAGAATGACCGGCACAAAGCCCTCCCCTCCAGAGGGCCACTTCCCTGCCCTCCAGAGGGCTGCTGCCCTGCCCCGCTCAGAGCTCCGTGGATGGGCGCTCTACGACAGGTCCATCGTCCTGGGTGGGGTCTGGCACTCGGAAGGAAACGTAGGGACAGGTCTTGGTGTTGAGGCAAACCAGCTTCTTCAGGGTGGCCGTGTTGACAATGTTGAAGCCCACCTCGCCGCCAAAAGTGCTCGGCTTCCAGTACTCTGGAGAGCAGATGGGATTTCCTAGGAGGCCCTTGAGGGAAAAGGGAGCCCCGATCTCGATCATACTCTCCCCAAAGATGGAGTTGGGTAGGCACTTCTCCAACAGCAGCCCCGGGTAGAACTCCAAGGCATCGATGTCTCCGTACAGCTCCTCCAACTCAGCAGCCACCTCCTTCTCTCCTACGGGGGGAGATGCTGGAGTCAGAGCCACAGTGCCACCAAGGTCAGTCGGGGAGGGAACTTTCGAGGCCTATCTTTTTCTGGGGATAATGGAACTCCGGAAGAACAATTGGGGCAACTGGACAGGTGACCCATAAGATTTAGAGTCAGGAAGGAAAATACAAATGGACCCTCATCTTGGACTGAGCCGAGGGAAGGGATGCGCGACCGAAGAAGGATTCCAGGGGCCTCGATCTGTCACCAAACAGCCTGTGACCCCAAGCAACACATCCCACTTTCCTGGACTTGAATCACCTGGTCATTATTACAGAAGAGGCCGCCTGTGTTGCGCGGACTCTCAATGTCTTATCAGGCCCCTTTATTATGCTAGAGCTCAAGGGTGCAACATAACATGTCCAAGTTCACAGACATTCACAGACAGTCTTCTTTCTGCCCCCTCTGGACCATTTTGTCTGGGAAATTGAAGAGCGATAAAGTGTGCTGTTCCAGGAATGTGGGGAACTCATCCACCGATCCAGGGATCTGCTCGACTCAGAGCCCCATGTGTTCAGAGACTGGCCAAGGGAAGGCAGACCTGGAGTCTCCCTACCTGTTTCCTCAAACCCATCCCCCACAAGGCACTGTACAGGGATCACGCCACGCCTGGCTTCAGTGGCTCCCCATTAGCTGTGACAAGGGCTCCCAACTTGGCTGCCCAACATCTGGGGATCTTGGGGGAGAAACGATGTGTATGCATGTGTGTGTGCGTGTGTGTGTGTGTGTGCGTGCGTGTGTGTGTGTGTGTGTGTGTGTGTGTGTGTATAGATTCTTGAGCACCAGAATCTCTGGGAGAAGCATCAGAGATTTGGATTTTGGATTATTTTCATTCTGGGGACTGAACCTAGGGCTTAAAGCATGCAAAACACACACCCTACTGCTGAGCTACGCCCCAGCCCAATCTGGTATTTTAATAAGCTTCCTTTTTCTTTCTGTCTTATTTATTTATTTATTTATTTATTTATTTATTTATTTTGGTACAGAGGATTGAACCCGAGCATTCTACCTCTGAGCTATACTCCCATTTTATTTTATTTATTTTATGCTATTTATACTCCTATTATGTTATTTATACTCCTATTTTATTTTATTTATTTTGTTATTTTATTTTATTTATTATTTTATTTTTATATTTTATTATTTTATTTTATTTTATTTTATTTTTATTTTATTTTATTTTTGGTACTGGGGATCAACCCCAGGGACATTTTACCTCTAAGCTACACCCCCAGCCCTTTTTATTTTTTATTTTGAAACGGAATCTCGCTAAGTTGCCTGCAATCCTCCTGTCTCTGCCTCCCAAGTACTGGGATTACAAGCATACACTACCATGCCGGGCTTATTGTTTTATTTTGAAACAGGGTCTTGCTATATTGCTGAGGGTCTCGCTAAGTTGCTGAGGCTGTCCTCGAACCTGCCATCCTCCTGGCTCGGCCTCCCAAGTACTGGAATTTTAGGTGTGCACTACCATGTCCAGCTTTTAAATAAGCTTTCTAGGTGATTCGTATGCAGTTGGTCCATAAATGAGTAGTTAGGAACCAGCAGACAGAATAAAACTCAAAATCTTCAGCATAAAGTTCAGGATTCTACATCTTGGCAACAACCCCTCCCCCCCTGTCCTACCACAAGTCCCATGCACAAGTCACATGTACAACTGCTCTCCCAAGTGGGCACCTACTTTCTGACTTCTGTGCCTTGGTACTTCCTTTCGCCCTCCCACCTAAAATGCTCCTCCTTCTATTCTCTAGCTGGAAAATTCCTATTCATCCTTCCAACCCAGCTGGAAGCCACCTCCTCTCCCCAAACAGGGTCACGTGCCACACTCACCGCCCCTCGGCCCCCACAGTCACAGTGCTGCCACACGCATTGACCCATTCTGTTCCTCGCTTTACTGCAAGTGGCTCCAGGGCAGCGACCATGTCCAGGTAAGAGATACTCACCTGTGAACTCCTGGAAAGAGGTGTAGGCCTTCAGGCCAAACCTCTTGCGGTACTCGTTGAAGGGCTGCAGCCGCATCTCTCGAGCCTCTTTGATGACATCCACGGCCACGTGCAGGACGTGGTGGTCTATGTTCCTACCCCCACCGATCTGCCGAGAGATAAGCACAGTTGCTGGTCTGAGTGCTGGCCAGACTGTCTGGGGGCCCATGTAAGGTCCTAGGAAAAGAACTTCAAGAGCCAGGTGTGCTGGTGCATGCCTGCAACCCCAGGACCCAGTACTTGGGAGGTTGAGAAAGGAGGATCGCAGGTTTGAGGCCAGCCTCAGCAACTTAGCAAGACCCTCTTTCAAAACAAAAAAAAAAGGGGCTGAGGATGTAGCTTGGAGGTAGAATGCCCCTGCGTTCAATCATCAGTATTCCCCCCCAAGAACTTCAAGTCATGAGTCCTTTCTTTTTTTTTTTTTTTTTTTTTGGTATTGGGGATTGAACCCAGGGGCATTCTACCTCCGAGCTACACCCCCAGCCCTATTTTTATTCTTTATTTTGAAACAGGGTCTCACTAAATTGCAGAGGGCCTCACTAAGTAGCTGAGGCTGGCTGCGAACCTGCGATCCTCCTATCTCAGCCTCCCAAGTACTGGGATTACAAGTGTGCGCCACCACGCCCGGCTCCAAGTCATGAGTCCTTTCTAAGCCAGGACAGGGAGCATGGTGCAGCTAGCATCGTGATACTAGGGTTCTGGCCCTAGATCCGCCATGTCTGTCTGTCTGTCTGTCTGTCTGTCTCTCTCTCTCTCTCTCTCTCTCTCTCTCTCTCTCTGGGACCCCTCAAAGTCTCAGCTTCCTGACGTTGTGTGGAGTGGGCTAGGAGGACATCTCTATGGTGGCTTGAAAGTGACACTGTTCCCCAATCCTTTGAATCATGCCAACGGGTGACATAATTCCTTAGGAATGAAGGGAAAATAGGGTTCAATGCCCAGATAACCTGGCAAGGTAAGGAAGGCTCCAGAAAAATGTTCCGATTCATAACATTTAAGGAGCATTGGTCTGAAGAAAGCTTGGTTGTTCAAGATAAAATGATAATATCATATTACCATATGATAATATGATAATGTTAAGAGACAGTTCTGTTTCAATAGAACGAGTATAACTGGGCAGGAAAGAGGCATGGTCAAAGAGAATCATACAGCCTGCAGCAGAGCAGCCTTGGCACAAAGCAAGTGGAGGCGGGTACCAGTCCCGGCTCTGCCATTTACAGGCTGTGGGGTGTGGTTGGGGGTTGAATTGTGCCCCCCAAAAAAGGTACACTGAGGTCCTAACCTGCAGCACCTGCCAATGTGACCTTGTATGAAAATACAGTTGCGCCCTTATTGGTGGCTTTGCTTTCCACCATTTCAGTTAGTTGCAGTCGACTGTCATCTGAAAATACTTAATGGAAAATTCCAGAAATAAACAATTCGTAAGTTTTAAATTGCGTGCCATTCTGAGCAGCATGATGAAATCTAGCACAGTCCCACTCGGTCCTGCCCAGGATGTGAATCATCCCTTCGTCCAGCATCCACACTGCACAAGCTCCCTGCCCGGCCGTCACTTAGCCGCTGCTCGGTTATCAGATCAACTGTCAGGACAGTGCAGGGCTTATGTCCAAGTGACGCTGAGGTAGTGAACTAACCCTGCACCCATCGCACGCCTGTGTCACTCGCCTCGCTTTGTCCCATCACAGAGGCACTGTGTCATCTCACTCCACCCCGAGAGGGTGAACACAGCGTACTAAGATATTTGGGGGAGAGAGAGAGGAGACCACATTCACATGCTTTAATTACAGAATATTGTCATCAATGTTCCATTTTAGTATAAGCATTACTATAAATTCCTTATGGTGCCTAATTTATTTATTAAACACTATCATAGGTAAATATGTATGTGAAAAACATAGTAGATGTAGGGCTTTAAATACTATCTGACATTTCGGCCATTCACTGGGGATCTTGTAATGTGTCTCCCGCAGATGAGTGGGGATTGCTGTAGAGTCTTTGCAGATGCAACCAAGCTAAGATGAGGTCATACTTGATTCGGGTGGGCCCTAATCCAGTAGGTGGTGTCCTTATAACATGACACTAGAGACACAGGGAAAACACCACGTGACAATGGAGACGGAGATTGGCACGATGCGTCTACAAGCCAGGGAACACCGGGGAGTGTCAGTAGCCGCCAGAAACTAAGAGAAAGACCTGGAGCAGATTGTCCCCGAGAGCATTCAGAGAGAGCGTGGCCCTGTCGATACCTCCATTCCATGCTTCCAGCCTCCATTAGAGTGAAAGAATCCATTTCTATTGTTTTAAGGGACCCAGTTTGTGGTAGTATGCTGTGGCATTCCTAGAAGACGAATACCGGGACCTTGGACGGTAACTTGAGTTATATTTTTGTTTCCTCATATGCAAACATGGGGAAGGTCAAAGTGTCTACCTGATATGGTTGTGGAAACATAAACAAGATAAAGATGCAAAGTAGTTATTGCAGCTTGGTGACACAGTAACTCCCAAGAAGGTAACGTGCACGGTGATTAGCAGGGGAAGCCCTGTTTTAGCCCTTCTCGTGCCCTTTCTAATATTCTGAGAGTCAGCACACTCCTGTCGCCCTGTTGCCTCTGCCAGGTTCAACGCCAGGCCTTTCACACACATCACCCTGGTTGTTCTTTAAAAATGCTTTGGGAGCTGGGCGTGGTGGTGCCTGCCTGTAATCCTAGTGCTTGGG
This sequence comes from Glis glis, assembly GCA_004027185.1. Taxonomy (NCBI): domain Eukaryota; kingdom Metazoa; phylum Chordata; class Mammalia; order Rodentia; family Gliridae; genus Glis; species Glis glis. The sequence goes on from PVJS01007977.1 coordinate 22,072, forward strand.
AGGCTGAGCTAGGAGGATTGTAGGTTCAAGGCCAGCCTCAGCAACTTAGGGAAACTCTCAGCAACTTAGGGAGACCCTGTCTCAAAATAAAAAAATAAAAAGGGCTGGGGGTGTTGCTCCAAGGTAGAATGCTGCTGGGTTCAATCCCCAGTACCAGTACCACCACCAAAAAAAAAAAATGCTTTGGAAACCATACAACCCCACAACAAAGGCTATTGTCTCTGTTCGTGCCTGTGTCCCCATGTGTCCCCACAGAGAACAGGGGCCATAAACCAGCCAGTGTGTGCTGCTCCCAGCAGCATGTGCAAACTCTAGTCAAATTACTAGAAGGGAAACTAAATTCACAGTGCTACAACCTCATGACAGAGCTTAGGGACAAGGATCATAGAGGAGAGGCTCTGCTTTAATAAACACTTACTATATGCAGGCTTTTTTTGCATACGTTACCATACCCTGAATGCCCCGTGGTTCCTCAAGTTGCCATGCCCTCTGACGCCCAGGCTCTGCCCATGCTGTCCTCTTGTGCTCTCTGGAACCCAAACATCCTCTGCCACCAGCATCACCTCTTTTATCCGTCCCTCCAACTACTTCCTTATCCATAGCACCCAGCCCTGGGCCAGAGCCCTCTGAGTTCCCAGAGCATGGTGGGATTTCTGTATTATGGCTCTTAACATGCTGGTACAAATATGAATACAGGCAGGCGTGGTGGTGCAACCTGTTATCCAGTACTTGGGAGGCTGAGACAGGAGGATCTCAGGTTAAAGGATAGCCTCAGCAACCTAGCGAGACCCTGTTTCAAAATAAAAAATAAAATGGGTCTGGGAGATAGAAAGCCCCTGGGTTCAATCTGCAGTACCACAAAAAAAAAAAATCTGATTAACGTCAAAAAATCACTAAGGCCAGGCATGGTAGTGCACACTTGTAATCCTAGTACCTGGGAGGCTGAGACAGGAGGTTTGAGATCTCAGGTTTGAGGACAGCCTCAGCAACCTAGCGAGACCCTTGTTTCAAAATAAAATAGGGCTGGGGGTATAGTTCAGCAGTAGAAAGCCCCTGTGCTCAATCCCTAGTACCACAAGAAAAAGAAAAATCTGATAACATCAGAAAAAAATTACTAAGCATGCTGCCTCCCTCACAGTAAGTGCTCAAATAATGATAGCTGTCTTGTGACTGTTATCCCTTACTAAAGTGTAAATGCCAGAGGGACAAGGTCCCAAGAGTCACATCAGTCACAATATCCCCGGCACCTGGAGTGACCCTAGTATTGTCGAATGAATGAATGAGCAAGAGAATTCATGAAGCAATACCCACAACCACCCTGTAGAAGTGACGGCACCCCCATTTACAGGAGAGGATGCTGGGATTCTGACCTGGGCCTGGAGGCTCCCAGAGCCCACCTGCGCTCACCCACACTCCTCTGAGACTCACCCGGCCCGCTCTCTGGCGAGAGAAGGCATCCACCAGGGCCTCGACCCCGTAGTCCACCAGCATGGAGGTGTTGAACAGGAACTGCTCGTAGCTGTACTCATGGACGCCCACCCTGAAGGAGTCGGGCATGAGCGGGTGCCAGTGGTACAGATGGTTGAACTCCATGGCGATGCGGTTGCGGTACTGGAACTGGGCTCTGAACAGCAGCTCCGGGTCGAACTTCAGCTGCAGAAAGTAGCCACTCAGATGTTGCACGTATTCCTCGATGACAATCTTGATGGTTTCCCCTGTACACGGAGGATCGGACACACGGTCGGCAGAGCACAGCGCCTTATACGCCCCGCTTGCAAAGCAGGCCAGCCTGAGAAAAGCACTTGCTTTTTGCCTCCTCATTGTATTTTTTTGTGTTTTATTTTCTGGGGGGGCACTTCCTCTTTGTCACAGGACTTTCCGTCTCAGGTTTGACTCAGGTCCGAAGACAAGAGCACTGCTAACTCCCACAAGCCAAAGGCAGAGCAAGGGAATGGCTAGAGGCTGCCTGTCACACTGGCTGGCGATGAAGCTGGGAGCAAAGGCAGGACCTTTCTATACCCAGCTAAACGGAACATGCAAAGGAGGTGTCCAAGAATTGGTTCTGTGACTCTTTTTTTTTTTTTTTGTGGTACCGGGGATTGAACCCAGGGGCGTTCTACCTCCGTGCTACACCCCTGGCCCTATTTTTTATCCTTTATGTTAAAACTGGGTCTCACGAAGTTGTGGAGGGCCTCACTAAGTACCTGAGGCTGGCTGCGAACCCAGATCCTCCGGTCTCCGCCTCCCAAGTACTGGGATTACAAGCACGTGCCACCATGCCCGGCGGTTCTGTGACTCTTGGGTGACCACCTTCCCTCAGCCCATTGAAAGAGGCTGGTGCCGGGCATGGTGGTGCATGCCTGTAATTCCAGTATGTGGGAGGCTGAGACAGGAGGATCACAGGTCCAAGACCAGCCTCAGCAACTTAGCGAGATCTTCAGCAACTTAGTGATACCCTGTTTTAAAACAAAAAAGAATAAAAAATAAAAAGGGCTGGGGGTATAGCTCAGAGGTAGAATGCCCAGGGTTCAATCCAAGTACCACAAAAAAAAATTTAATGTATATTAACATTAGTGAGTAAAGAAGGCGACCTAACTAAGGGAGATGGGAGGGGGGAGAGGGAAACACCCTAATGCTCATGATGTACATACACAAATTTACCAAAGTCAACTACTATGCTGAGCATGAGAAGGAGGGAAGGGGGAGGGAACGGGGGTGGGAATTGGGGGAGGGCTAATTGACCGATACGTGCATGTATACTTCTTCCTCCCTGAAACCCATCAAGATGTATGATTACAATGCACCAATAAAAAAAATACTAAAAAGTGCTGGGGGAAAATAATAATAATAATAATATTCATTTGGGTCATGTGAGGAATAGACAACAAATGTATCTAAACTGTTGGTGCAGGCCCTGTAAGAGGCAATGTCGACATGTGTTGGCTAGAAGTAGGGGTAATAAGTGTGGGCGTCCAAACTGAGCCCCCTGGTGATGGGGTGGACATAGCATGAACTTTGCTGGGAGCCAGACCTAAGTCAAGTCTCTCTCTGCTGGATGGCCTTGGAGAATTCACTTAACCTTTCTGAATCTTAATCTTTGCAAGTGAAATCATATTTGATTCAAAAGGTTATTGGAGAGTTAAATGAAGCACCAGATGGGCTGCGCCCTAGGAGTCCTGCGATCGCTCACAGCTCTATCACCAGCCAGCCGGCATGACCCAAGGCCTCCAGCCCTTCCCTGGCCCTCTGTGGTCCCAGTCTCTGCAATGCTGGGACTTCAGAACCAGCCCCTCCGCCCTCCTCGGGCTATTCTTATCCCAATGCCTGGGTCTTCCAGGCTCCAGTGAATTAGGTGCTATAATTGAAACCAGCCATGCCCGTAGCGCCCAGGGGTGGGAGTAGGGTCTACTGGTGACTCAGAGAACATGGTCTGAACAGGGTGTCAGAAGCCAGGCTCCCAGGCAAGAAGCCAGGTGACATTTTAGGTTACAGACTCGCCCCCGTAGGGGACACAAAAATATCCTGTCCCTGAGTCACCTAGAAGCTGGCAAACTCCAAAAGGACCAAGACATGCAGAGCAGGAAACAGGAAGCTTCCTGAGGCTGGGCAAGCCCTGCGTGTGCTGGAGAGGTCAGCTGTGCACCTGGGGGGACTGAGATTTGGGGTAGCTGGTCTAATAATCGACCCTCACAGCCATCCGTTCCCTGAAGGCCTACTGTGTGCTAGGTGCCTTCCCATTTATCATCTCAGCAAATCCTTTCAGTCCTCAGCTGCCCCCAGGTACCGATTTGCAGACTGAAGCTCACAGCAGCGGACCAGCCAGCTGGAGGTCCCACAGGTGGTCCGCATTAGAGCCAGGATTCAGGCCCACCCCTGCTTCTCTGGCCGGCCAGCCCACCGGGCTGGTTCCGAGCCCTCACCTATGAGGATGAGGCGGGTGGTCTGGAAGAGCTGCTCGTCGTCCCAGGTCGGGTGCTCCGCCTTCAGCAGGTCACACACGCGGTTGTGCTCCCGCAGCCAGAGCGTGGCGTACAGCATGAGCCCGGGAAGCAGCCCGAACACCTCCTGGCCCACGGCCATCTGGTTCTGGGGCGGGACGCCCTGCGGGTAGCGCATCAGCACCCGGGCCTCTTCCACCGATGGCGGGTACACCTCGCCGTCCAGCACCTGCGGGATGGGGCCGCCGGGCAACCTGGGGGCGGGGCGGGGCATCCGCTGTGCCCAGTGACCGGCCCCCTCCGCTGCCCGTCATCCTGATTCTACCTCCCGCAGCCCTCTTCACCTCAGCCCCCTGCTCTCCATCGCAGCGACCACCGCGCCTGTCAACTCACCCTCGTCCTCCCTCACTCCACCCCCAAATGGGCTCGCGACCGCCACGCTTGCACCCAGACGGCCTATTCTCTACACCGCGGTCAGCAGAATCCTTTAAAACACTCAGATCTAGAATCACTGGCTGGCTCGAAACCCTTCCACGTCCTTTCTCTGTTCTTGGCAGAAATCAGAAATCCTTAACACAGACCTAGTCTGGATCGTTCTTACCTGTGATCTTACACTCCCTCCAAGTCACCTGGCCTTTGCACCTGCTATCCCCACTCCCTGGAAAGCCCTCGTCCCTTCTTGCCCTCCCTGAGATCCCCTACTTTTTCTTGCAACTCTGTTCATTCATAACTTCCTAGGGAAGTCTTCCCTGGCCTCCAGATGCCCTAGTGACACCCGCAGCGTCTCCTTGCAATTATCACAAAGCTAACTAGTCAGATGGCATTTTCTTCATTCATTAAATATACATCGACAAACTCCTACATGCCAAGGACTGTTCTTAGCCCTAAAGACTCAGCCGTGAATTTTGTTTTGTGTTCATGTGTTTAGATTTGCACACTCCAATACGGTAGCCACTAGCTCCGTGTAGCTATTGAGTACTAGGAATTTGGCCAGTGTGAATGAAGAACTGGATTGAGTTGAATCTAAAATGTATTTAGATTTTACTTGATTTAGATTTAACTTTTAAAAGTGATACTTCAGCTATTGAAAAACCTTTAAGTATGTTTGGAACAACATGTGGATCTCCTTATGGAATCTAAACACAGACATCACCAATGAAAATTCAGCATCCAAATTGAAATGTTCTGTGAGTACAAATATACATCAGGTTTTGAAGATTGCTTGAAATAATAATGTTAGGGGGTTTTGTTTCTTTGTTTTTGTGGTACTGGGGATTGAACTCAGGGCATTGAGTTTAATAGGCAAGTGCTCTACCACTGAGCTATATCCCCAGCTGTTTTTTAATTGTATTTTAGCAAGGTGTGGTAGTGCATGCCTATAATCCCAGTACTTGGGAGGCTGAGACAGGAGGGTTACAGGTTCGAGGCCAGCCTCAGTAACTTAGACCCTCAGCAACTTAGTGAGACCCTATTTCAAAATAAAAAAAGAAAAAGAACTGAGGATGTAGCTCAGAGGTAGAATACCTCTGGGTTCAATCCCCAGTACAAAAAAAAAAGTCCTATTTTTAAGAAAGAGTCTTGCTAAGTTGCCCAAGCTGGCCCCAAACTTGCAACTCTACTGCCTCAGCCTCCCAAGTAGCTGGGACTACAGCAATACACCACCATGCCTGGCTGAGATCTTTTACTGATAATTTTTATATTGATTACATGTTGATAATATTCTGAATATACTGCATCGAGTAAAATATATTGTTAAAATTCATTACACCTGTTTCTTCTTACCTTTTTAATGTGGCCACTAGAAAATGTAAATTACATATGTGGCTCACATTGTATTTCTGTTAGACAGTGCTGGTGTGGGCAAGAAGTCTTCATAGAACTCACATGCTAGCGTTTATGTGTGTAGCCCTGCAGGCCACAGTTCCTTGCAGGCAAGACCCATAACTATGATGGCCACTGCTCAGTCACTCATGCAAGGCACAGTACGGTACCCAATTAATATTGCAGAATGATTAAATGCAGACTGCAAATGTCCATCTCCTATTGGGCTCCAAAGCCCCCTCCCAGGAGGACACAGGATACCATGCCTGGAACCTTCTCCCAGGGTTTTCTGTCTCTCTTCCTGGCACACATCTCCAGCCCCCATAGCAGACCTTCCGATATGACAGATGTGCAGCAGCCTTTGCCAGGGAGACCGTGGCACCTCTTCCCACTGCCCCACCCCCCAGCCCAGCACTACCTGGTACTTGAGTTTCCCATCCTTAAAGAGCCGCAGGTGATGCTGACGCTCCAGATTGTCTCCATAGATGTGGCCAAGGTCTACCTGAGGATGGAGAGAAGGCCCCTCAGATCCCCTGGGTTCTGCCCCACCAGTGCTGACCTACATGTGCCAGGTTAGGTCCAGAGCAGTCCTGAGCCCCTCCTACATACTCACCCCGTGGCCCAAGGCCTTGGTGAAGCCAGGCCCCAGCTTGCCGGAAGTTTTGAAGAACTGGTGGGTGAAGTGTTGTGCAAAGAAGGCAAACATGAGGTTGGTGCCCTGGGGGTCGGGGATGAACTTCCTCCTGAGCAGGAAGCGATGGCCCAGGAGCTGGGCATCTGGTAGCTGCTTCTTCCCTGGTTGGGGAGGCAGGAAAGAGCAGTAGCTGCCTAGATCCAAGTTTGCGGCACCGGGGATTGAACCCAGGGGCATTCTACCTCCGGGCTACACCCCAGCCCTATTTTTTATTGTTTATTTTGAAACAGGGTCTCACTAAGTTGCGGAGGGCCTCACTAAGTAGCCAAGGTTGGCCGCGAACCCGATAGGGAGTATTTATGGGTAAAATGGTATGACATTTAGAATTTGCTTTAAGATGTTTCACTGAAAGATGAGAAAGGACAGATGAAATAAGATTAGCAAATTGTGTGAAAGTGTTGAAACCGGGAGATGGATATATAGTTCATTATACTTTCCTCTTGACTTCTGCATATAATTTTTCCATAATGAAAAAATGAACAACCACCAAAAAAAAAAGGACTTTGAACTCCCCAGCTCTTGTACAAGGTATCTTGTGTTTGTAACTGGCAATGCCACTGGCTAACCATGTGAACCCAGATAAGTCATCTCATCTCTCTGAGCCTCAATTTCTTCATGTGTAAAATAGGGCAGATGATACATATTTTACACAGTGGATGTGAGGGTTGCATGAGATGATGTAAGCATGACAGAGAACTAGTAAGGCTGAATCTTTTCCAACAAGGGTCAACAAACTTTTTTACAAAAAGCCAGATAGTCAATATTTGAGGTTTTGCAGACCATCTGGTCTCTGTCACATCTATTCAGATTTGCTTTCGTAGCAAGAAAGCAACCATAGGTGACACACAAGCGAATGAATGTGACTGTGTCCCAATAAAACTTTGTTTATAAAAACAGACCATAGTTTGCCAACCTATTTTAAACAATGCCAGTCTTTCTACATCTGGGGTGAAGACAATAAGTCATCATGAAGCAGGTGCCTGTTATTATGAGAATAAGCACGGAGAGGCATTCCAAAATCATGTCTCTGTGTCAGGGGAGTTAGCAGTCGATACCCTCCCAGAAAGGAACAGTAGAATTTTTTATGTTCTGATAAAGGCGTCCCTTCGCCATACATTATGAGAGGCCCAATGTTGAAGAGTCCAGATAATGGACACTCTTTGGACTGGGATGGCCAACTGGGTTCCTCTGGCAGGAAGAGATGTGAGTTACCCCAAAGGAAACTCACTAAGAGGAAAGTTAGAGGGAGGGGTCTATACTCCATCATTTGGAATCATCCCTCACTGGCAAGGATTGATTCCAACAGTGTTGGTGAGACCCAGATGTCTTGGTGGAATTAACCATGCTTTGGGAATAGTAGCTAATCACATGAGTGAAAACCATCACAGAAGTGCCCTGGAGACCCATACAGGGGCATCAATACACATGCTAAATTCAAAATCTGCAAAAGCCCAACCATGGGGCTGCACAGGACCAGTGTTCAACAGCGACGCCATGTGGCAGGAATGGGAGCAATTGCAGGGTGGATGGCTGAGCCTCTCATCTTCTATGTTCTTGAAACTGAATGGACAGCTCTCAACTAAGTAGTCCCCCAGGCTTCAGGACAATGAGGGGTGGAGTGGGAAGAAGGCCTTAGGAGGAAGATCCCTACCAATGAAGCCCAGTGGGCCTTGGGCAACTAAAGAAAAAAATGTGGCCTTATTTGTACCCTACCCTGGGGAAGCATGGACATCTATTTACATTAGTAAAGAGCCAAATGTAGAATTATCACCCCATACATAGCACTCTCGTCCTTCCTTCCTGCATTTCATCTTGGAAGGCAACCACCTGGTCAGAGTTCCCCTCATCAGTAGACAAGGGTTGAGCAGAAAGGCACCCTGGAAATATGGAAATACTAGTCGGCCTCCGTCCCTGACTTTTTAAGTGACCTCAGTCAAGACCCTTCTCTGTCCTTTCCCATCCGCATCCCTGGTTCTGGACATGCCAGCTGTCTTGCCTTGGTCCACCAGTCTGTGAAAAGGGTCCATAAATGTTCTGTCTGCATTTTCCCAAGGAGGGGAACTGAACACCTCCCATGGTCCCCAGGCCAGCTCCGCATCCCCTCCCATTACCTTTGGTCCCCATGGGCATGGGGCAGTCTTTGGGCACAGAAGGCAGAACTCGAGTGTAATAGCTCACGTTGGAGAAGGACTCCCAGCTGATGTAGTTGTGTGCTAAGTTGTAGGTGGGAGGGCTGGGGATAAGGTTGGACCGCACTGCAGAGAGCAAAAAAGTAGTGACAAGGGTGTTCCCGCCCCAGTCCCCCCCTTCACCCCCCTCTTGGGTCGGGGCTTGTTTTATCTGGCATCGGAGAGTCTCCCCACCCACTGCCTTCATTGGATGCCAAGAATCCCAAGAACTGGCAGATTCCTGTTCCCCAGAGGAGGGAGGCCCGGCCCCTCGCCCACCTGTGAGTACCAGGCGCATGAGCATGTCACGGATGAAGGTGGCATTGACAAACTCCCACAGCCAGCGCCCGTGCGTGAGCAGGAAGTGGGTGAAAGTAGGGCTGGGCCGCAAGGAATTCCGAAGCCAGGTCCAGAACTCAGCTGCAGGGGAGGTGGGAGCTGCTCAGTCCGGCCCTCCTGCAGGACCGGAAGGAGCCAGGGCGAAAGATGGGCACGCGGAACAGGGACCCAGAAGGAACAGGTCAGTACCTTTGGGGCAGGGTTAGGAATGGGGCCTTGGGAGAGAGGACACCAGAACCAGGTGTGAGGATGGGGGACAGGGATAGGAAATGTGAGGAGGAATTACTGCAGAGTCCAGAACAAGGAGTTCTTGTGCCTGCTGGGTCAGGGAGGGAGTGAGAACCAGGCTATGAAGGAGAAGCTGCCTTGGTCAGAGAATGGGCAGGAAGTGGGGTCTGGGAGGAGGATCCAGGGGGAGCACCAGGGCCCGGGAGGGAGGGGTGGGCTGGGGGCCGGCTCACGGTTGGTGCAGTTGGGGCCCGAATAGCCCGTGCGCGTGCAGTCACACTGGTAGCCATCGAGGCCAAAGCGGACACAGACGCCCTGGTTCTGACACGGATAGTAGCAACAGGGGTTTACTGCAGGGGAGAAGCACACATCAGAGGCCACGCCAGGGCCTCCTGACCCCTGTCCAGCCCCCAAGGGTCAGAGGCCTGGACTCAAGTCACAGCTCTGCCTTAAATCGCTGGGTGGCCCTCTCTGGATGTCAGAGTTCCCCTAAAGCCGCCCTCCCCCCAGTGCCCACAGCCATGAGCATAAATCCCCACCCCTCTATTCCCAGGCCCTGCTCTGGACCTCCAGCCTAGCCCCTATGGGGCCCCCAGGGGAAGTCCCCCCTCCCTCCCAGCTGCCACCAAAGGCGGCAGCGGGAAGAGTCCGGGCCCCACGCTGTGGGCTGAGGCTAGGAAACAGCCTATAAGACACAGCAGCAGCCACCGAAGCGCTTGCTTCCGGCCTAGTCAGAACCCAGCGCAGCGGCAGGGGCAAGGTGTGCAGGCTTCAGAAAGGGGACAGGGATGGGGGGCTTCTCCCAGACCAGCCTCCAAGTGAGTGCTGAGAACATGGGCACTAGGAAAATGAGATCTGCCACCACACCCTCATTTCTGCAGAAGGGAGGGATCATCATGCCCACTTTGCAGGTGGGAAACTGAGGCCAGAAACTAAGCCCGAGAGGCCGCCAGACAATGGTCACACCAGACAAGCTGCCCATCCCTTCATTTCCCTTCCTCACCCCCACCAGGGGCTGGACAGTCGAGTCCAAGGAAAGAAGTTTTCTAGAACCCTGGGGACGCAGCGTGGGTTGGAGAGAGGAGGGGAACCCCAAGTCCCAGCTGCCTCGGCCCCATTCCTGAGCAGCCCGAACTTGTCCAAGTGAGGTCTGGGTCCAGTCTCCAGGAACCTGAGGAAGGTCATGGACCAAGGGAACAGGAGAGACACGAGAGGGCTAGTGGAGTCTGCACCTGTCTCTTGCTTCCTGGAGAAACCCCCACAGGGAAGCCCCTCTGACCACCACCCCCTGCTCAAATCTGCACCGCCCCTTCAGCGGCAAAGTTAGACTCTTGAGGCTCATCCAGGTCCACCCCACCCCCACGCCATGTGGAGTCTCCCTCCCTGCTCATCAGGGGAAACCGAGGCTCAGGGGGCGGTAGAGACTTGGCAGAGAACACAGACAGGGCCGGGCTCCTGGCGGGAGGCTCCCCCACTGACCTTCCACAGCAAATACCACACTCCCTTCTGCAGGCACGGTTCTGTATCTGGGCCCAGGGCCAATGTTTTAGGGAACTCTTCCTCTTTGTGCAAACGATTATTGGAGGTCAAGAGGGGAGCCAGACGCAGGAGCAAATTGGGATGAAGCTCTCAGGCAGCTCAGGGTGCCGAGATCGGAGGGCAGGACCCTGGGCCCCTGTCCCCTCCAGCCTCCACTCCTCTGTCTGTGGCATGGGGTTCAGCCTGGGCAGCAGCCTCCACCCCTCTGAGGGGGCCCCCAGCACCCCAGCACACACATGTACACAAGAAAAACATTACAAGAATCATGCAAATAGTTTTGTTTAATTCAGTGACTCCCCACAGCCTCACAATGGCAGCTGTGTGACCAGCAGGGACGGAAGGGAGGAGCAGAGGGGAAGAAGACTGCCCAAAGGCCTTATCAGGCTGCCACAGGCTGACCTGCCAGGCAGGGCCCGGCCTCCCAGGGCCACAGCAAGGACAAGGAGGCTCGGGGACCTGGCCCCTCAGCGCTGCTCATGAATCCCTCCCGCCAGGTTCACCTGCCCAGCGGCCCCTGAGCTCCCCACAGCGCAGCTCCCAACCCCTGCACGCCGTCCCCTAGCACAGTGGTTCAGGCCTTCCACTGGGTGGACACACGGCCCAGGCCCAGGCCTCCCTGGGCTCTGGATCCCCATCCCTACAGCTACCTGGATCTCAAAATGGCCCTGCAGCTCAAACAAGCTGCCGCAGCCCCTCCCTCACCCCCAAAGCCCAAAGTGCTCCTCCGTCCTCTGCGGGTTCCACCCCTCCATCCAACGTTACCTCCTCATTAACCTGAGCCCCCAAAGCTGCTGCCAGGGTCCACTCTGATCCCTCTTTCTCCGCCCACTGGCCTCCACCACAAGCTTCCCAGAGAAGGGGCCACACCCTCCTCCGCACGCAGGCCAGACACACAGCCTGGGTTCAGCCCAAGGCCCAGGGGGACCGGCCACTCTGGAAGCCAGATGTGATGATTAGAGCTTGACAAATGTCTGTGGAGTTACTAAAAGGACACGAGGAGACTGGCCACTCCCAGCTTGACCGGAGAGGCGCCCTATCCTCCCAGGTCGCCCTCTGAGGCTAGCTGCAGGACGTGCCGGGGCTCCCGAGTTCTGCCTGGGCTAAGCCGCTGGGTTTTCGGAGGAGCTGTGAGCTCAGCCAGGCACGCCATACCCCTGCCAAGACAGGACCCTCCTCCCTCCTCCCCACCAGCTGCCCTGGGGCAGGAAAAGTCCTCCCTGGTAAGGACAGCAGCTGCCACTGGAGCCCCAGGGAGTCAGGGGGGCCTAGAGGAGACTGGTGCTGCTTGACTATGCTGGACTGTCGCACTGGGCTGTGGAAGCCAGGGCTGCAGCTGACCAAGCCGGGGACCTTTCTTCCTACGCTGGGTATTTCCCAGTGCCCCCTAGGAGGGGCGGGGAGCCTCCCCATTGCGCAGGGAGGAGCGCGGCTCAGAGGAGGCCGGGGGTCCGCCTGAGCCCCACCACTTCCAAGTTGCAGAGCCAAGACACGAACCTTCCTCCTCCCGGAAGTGCCCAGGCCTGGACTTGGAGGAGGGATGGGAAAGGAGAGTCACTGATCCACAAGCTGGGAATGCCCACTGTCAGGTCTCTTGTTACTATTCCTTTAAGATAAACCTTGAAAATCCTGAACGTATGAAGCCAGACCTCCAGAGATCACCATCTCCTGCCGCAACAGGACCTCTAGAAACTCTTCATACAGGAAGGCCTTCCTTCAGTCTAGCTTCAGACCTGCATGCTTTCATGCCAACCCAGTTCTGTGCTCAGCAGAGGACGCCCCTCTACTGAGACCACCTTCAAGAGAGAGCCGGCGAGGTGCAGATCTAATTCCCCGAGACCCCCTCACCCAGCACAGGCCAGGCCCCAGGAGGTACGCGGGGGAGATGAGTTAGAAACTGACTGCTCTTCTAGCTCAGAGAGTCCAGGGTTGTATGTCTTCTCTGGTATGTGGAAGCTAGAGAGAAAATAGGAGACAAACGGGACTTTGGATAAATAGGAGAGACCAGTAGAATAGTGGAAGGGGGTTGGGGAGGGAGATGGGAGAAGAAAAAGGAATGAGGAAGGAAACAGTTCAAAGAAGGCTGTGTCCATGTATGACGGTATCACTGAGAGGGGAGCAGGGTGGATACGGGGGAAACACCAAGCGCCGTGTGCAAGTATGCTCCTATCGCTCTGAACCTCACGATGATGCATAATTACAGTTCATCAATAAAGGTATTTTAGAAAGAAAGAAAGTGGCTGCTCTTGCTGGCTGTGTGTCCTGGTAAACGTCTTGTTTTCCTGTATATCTCATGGACAGAGAGGATGGGGCAGGCTGCTCAAAGGAGGCCTTGCATCCGACACCCTGCTGTCCTTCCCACTGTAGGCGGGGCCCGTCTATCCCTCTCCGTTATTCTCATCCATGTCCCATCAGCAAAGAACTCTACAGCTTGCCCTCTCTGAGTGCTGGGGACCCTGAGGCCAGGGTGACCCACACAGCCCATGAGAGACACAGGCCTGAAGGCCAAGCTGCTAGTCCGGGTTCCCACAGACCACGACTGCCAGGGACGCCTGGCTCCAGGACCTTTCCAAGGATTTAGGCAAGGAAATGTCCCCGTGACTAGGGGACAGGCACAGCTGGGGGGACACCCAGGCCTCCAGGATACGGAGGCAGCGGCAGGCAGATGAGAAGAGGCTGCGCCCAAATCCTCTAAGAATAATATTTAGAGAAGCTCCGGGGCCTGGCAGCCAAAGAGAAAAAAAGAGGCCTGAGCAGCCAGGCTAGGGCTCCAGCCCCTGCGCCCAGCTCGGGAGCAGAACCACCACGCCAGGCCCAGATGGCTGCAGCGGGCTGGAGAGGAAGCCCCCTCTGGCCCACAGCCCCAGCTGCAGCTGGAGATAGAAGGCAGCCGAGGGAGGCCTCCCCCAGTGGTTCCCCGCCCCACTGCAGGCTTAGGGGCCTCAGGCTATTCCGCCTGGCACACAGGTCATGACCTCTCCCTATCTAGGAAGAGGGCACCAAGCCAAGCCCAGGGCCGGGGGATAAACTCGGGACTGCCTGGCACAGCCTCGCCTCCAAGCCGACTTCATCTCCTCCCTCCCCTGCCTGCCCTCTTGATGAGCCTTTGGTTCCCCTCTGGGGCAAAACACAGCCCTGGCTTCCTGGAGCAGGTGCCCACGTAGCTTTGGGCCTCCGTTTACTCGCAGGCTTGGAATATGAAGTACGAAGGCAGCCCAAACCTGTGCCCCACACCCACCTTCATGTCATGCATGCATTCCTTCCTCCCGGGCCTCTGGCCAAGTCATCCATCCAGCCTCATTCTCTGGCTCCCAGGGACCCTCAGCCCCAGACCCCGCTCCTCACCCTGGCTACCCAGCTCCGGCCTCGCATCCTGCCGCCCCCGACTGCTCAGGCCTCTGCCCCTGGCCCGCATGCCATTGCTCGCCACCAGAAAAGCCTTCAGGGCCCTTCTCTGGAAAGTCTTCCTGTTCCCCCCACACCACCCCTCGTCACCAGCTCTGAGAAGCCTCACGCTGAGCGGCAGCTCCTCCCTCCCCTAGCTCTGAAGCCCCCTGTGCTCCCCTGGGCCATGGCCCCGAGCCCCTTGGATGACAGTCTGTAGACATTTGTCTCCACCATCGGACTGTGAGTTCCTCCCGCTCGGTGTCTCCGGCGCCCAAAGACTGGCATGGAGCATGCCCTTGGGGATGAAAAAACAATTCCATTTAAACACGTAGGATGGAAGGGTGAGCAGAAGATGTGGACAAGCCATGAAGCTCAGGCCGACCGTGGAGCATCGGGTAGCCCTCACCTGGCAAGCGAGAGGGCGCCGGGCCAAGTCCGGGAGGGGATGGACTTAAGCGTTGTGGATCCCTAGCACAGCCTCACCTCCAAGAGAGGCACGGGCACCAAAGAAAGACAGGCTGGACCCCACGTGCCCAGGGGCTAGCCAGGCACCGTGGTACACATCTGTAATCCCAGTACTAGGGAGGCTGGGACAGGAGGATCACAGGTTCGAGGCCAGCCTTAGCAACTTAGCGAGAACCTCAGCACCTTAGCAAGACCATTTCAAAATACAAATGAAAAAGGGCTGGGAGTGTATCTCGGGGGTAGAATGCCCCTGGGTTCAGCCTGGTCAGCCGCAGCTCTGCAACCAGCTCACTGTGGGGTCTCTGACACATGGGCTCACCCGCTCTGGGCCTCGAGGTATCCTTCTGCAGCATAGGTCTAACATATCTCCTGGCAGAGCTGTTGTGAGCACGATAGACGCAGAGGCGCACAGCCAACCTTTGTGAACTGCAAATGGTGGGATGCATGAGTCTTCCTCCCCCTCTTCCCTTGAACAACCAGGCTTCTGCTGAACCCCTTTCCTAGAGTGTCCTCCATCCTTTCCTCGGTTTCCCCAAAACCATCCACTCAACCCTCTCCTCCAGGAGGCCTGCTCTGACTCACAGACCACATCCCCAAATTCCTCTCTCCTGAGCACCAAGTCCCGGACTCCCTCTCCCCTCTCCACCCCTTTCTTGATCCCACTTTACAGATGGGAAAGGGGGACTCAGAGAGGGATGGGCCGGCCAGGTGGGGGGAGGGGGTGTGTCCAGGGCATGTACACACACACACACACACACACACACACACACACACATGCTGGGGGAGGAACGCTGGCTGGCGGGAAGTGAATCCCTTCACCTGTGCTGTCTAGAGGGAGGGGTGCCCCACTTTCCCCGCAGTGCTGGGGTGTTGCAACGCAAAGGAGCTCAGGGCCCACGGCCAGTAGTGGGTACCGGAGCTTTCTGTGGACTTTGCAAAGACCTGAGTTCAATCCTGAGCCCACCAGGTACTGGGTGAGCTTGGGGGTGTCTGCACCTACTGAGCCTCGGTTTCCTCACCTGCTCAATGAAGATCGCATAGGCCAGGATTACACCCCCAGAAAAGCAGCCCGGCTCTATAAACGGATGTCCCCCTCCCATCTACCCACAGGCTGGGGAACTCGGGGTCTTCACCAGGAAAGACCTCTTCCCTTCTCGGCTAGGGCTGGGAATCAGGATGCTCGGGCTGGGAATCAGGATGTGTCCCCAGAAAGTTAGAGACTAGAGAAAGGGAACTCGTTGGCCAGCCAACTTTCCCCTGGGCGCTTCCTGAGAAAGAGGCCCCCACAGGAAGTCGCGGACCGCTGGGCGGAGGCTGCGGGGAGAGCTGGGGGCCCAGAACAGGTACCGGGCTGGAGAGGGGCTGTCCCTGCTCCCCTGCCGGCGCGAGACCCCCGTCTACCATCACCCGCCTCGAAAAGAACCCGGGGGCCCCAAGCCACGGCCGCCCCCCGAGTCTTCAGAAAGCCCCCACCCCAACAGCGGACTCAGCGCCCTCCCCTTTCCCTGGCACTGAGCGCGGGAAGGGAGCCGGGTCCCCCGCTGGAGGGGAGAGGGGAGCTGGCCCAGGCCGGGGGCGCCGGGTCCGGGCTCCCGGGGGGCTCTGAGGGGGCGCCTACCCCGTGCGGGCGCCCCGGGGTCCGCGGGCAGGACCGGGGGCGGCGGCAGCAGCAACAGAAGCAGCGGGAACCGGAACGAGAGATTCCTCCCTGCAGAGGAGAGAGAGGGGCTGAGCCTGGCATTCAAGGCTCCGCCAGGAGGCCACCAGGGGCCCCGGGGTCGGACTCACGGCTCATGGCGCGGTGCGGCTGCGGGCTGCGCGTCTCTGACACTGCCCCAGCTCCCGCCGCCCGGCCCGCCCCCTCCCCACCCCGCCCGCCCCGCCCGCCCCGCCCCGCCCCGCCCCCACTGTCACCTCGCGCCGCCCCGCGCTTCCTCCGCTCCCGCCCGCCCGCCCCGGCATTTTATTAATTACCGTAAGGTTCTCACGAAGGCAGTTTTTCACCCATTGAAGCACTTGACCTTTTAAAGACCGTCTGTGCCAAAAATGCGTCCATTTGTCAGATAGGAAACTGAGGCTCACGGATAGTGTGCAGAGCTGAGGACCCCTGGGGCTGGGGGGCTGAACTGGGACTGGAAGCCGCCAGCCTGAACTGCACACCCTGCCACGCAGAGGAGGGGCAGTCGCCGGCCTGCACCTGCTTTCCTGGATGGGAAACTCACTACCATTCAGACAGAGAGAGAGAAGACTTCATCCCGCACCCCACCCCCAGACTGGACGTGGTCCTCTGAGGCATTCTCCCCTCTGCCACAAACGGAGAGCAAGGATTTAAATCCAGGAGACCTGAGTTCAGACCCAGACTTCACAGCCTCCCAGCTGTGTCACCTTGGACAAGACACTTGGCCTCTCTGGTCCTCAGTATTCTCATCCATCAAATGGGCACAATAACAAAAACCATCTCAGAAGGGCTTCTGGGGACAGCGAGGCAACAGCACAATACACACAAATCTCGCCTCCAGAAGCTGCTCAGTTATCAGGACACACACACACACACACACACACACACACACACCCCTAAGATCTCCTGGCCAGGTCTGACGCTCTAGCTAGACTCACACCCACCTGCCGACTTTGCAGAATCCCAACATCTGGATCCTCTTTTTCACAGCTGGGGAAACAGCCTAGAAGGGGCGAGGGACAAGACTGAGGTCACGCACTCTCCTGATCCCCACACCCACAGGCTCTCTCTGCAGTTTTCCCACACATCTGGCCACCCGTGGCCCCCACAGGGGGGCATCCTGGCAGAAGGGCCGGAGATCTTGTGCGGCTCCCAGGCGTCTCTGGGTGCGGGGTGGGACCCACGCCAGGTGGGAGAGGTGGGACCTGCTGGTCCTCCCTTCCCGCCAGAGCTGTTCTCATGCTCCACTGGGACCAAAGCCAGCTGCCCCGGGGTGACAGAGCAAGCCAGGACAGACCCGGGGAGGGACTGGGGCCCTGGGGTGCTGGGACCAGCTTCAGCCTCCCCGCCACCCAGATCCGGGGCTCCCTGCTAACTTCCCAGACAGGGCAAGGAGACATGAGTCATGGGATTGCCAGCAAAAGGGATGGAGTCAAGGTGGAGACTCGGGGGTCCGATCGCCCAGAGGAAAGAGAGCTTTCCGGTGATGAAGAAAGGGAAGGAGCCGGGATGAGGTTCCATCTTTACTCCCAGGCCTTCCCTCCCCTGGGGCCCTGGGCCCAGCCAGTTACCACGCCCACCTGCACCTCCTGCCCCCCACCTGTACCCAAAACAACAAATGCTTGTGTGGCCCTGGCACTGGAGGAAGAGCCTTCGCCCGCCCCAGAATCGGGGAAACTGAGTTCGAGTCCGCGGACAGGCCTCTGGGCCTCCCTGGGGCTCTGTTTCCCATTTGAACAATAGGATGGTGGATTCGATGGTCTCTGAGGGCAGGTCCGGGTCCAGCAGGGAATGCATGCGCCCTGGCCGTGGCCAGGCTCTGTGGCCAATACTGCAGATCTATAGCTGGAGGCCATGAAAGACGGAGGCCAGAGACAGACACGGCCAGCGCAGGCCCCCAGGGATGGGGCCAGACCAGGAGTGTGGATGGAGCAGGGGAGGAGGTAGATGAGGGGGGTGGTGTCCCGAGTGCCAGGCCCCGCTGCCAGTTGGCACTGGAGCTTGGGTGAGACAGCGGTGAGGGTACCTCCGTTTCTGGCTTGATGCTGGAGGCCAAGGGGAGCCAGCTGGGCCAGGTGGAGTTTGGATTCGATCCGCCTCCTGGGAGAGATCCAACAGGCAGCTGGATATATGGGGAGAGATCCAGGCTAGCCCTTGTCCCCGCCCTGGGAGAGGGGCCACCGCACAGGGTCGCCTTTCCCTGCCCCGCGACTCCAGAGCCTAGAGCCTGAACGTGCAGGGACACTTGCTAATCCTCGGGGGGCCAGCCTCCACTCGCCCGCTCCAGTGTCCCCTGGGAAGCCTCCTCTCACCTGCCTCCTCCTCTTGTCTCCTCTGGGCAGCTCCCTGCCCTCCCTGGTCGTAGCAGGGCTGCGTGATGTTGCGCCGCTCTGCCCCTTACTGGGCAGCGAGTGTCTTGGTGGCTCTCGTATCCCGAAGGCCAAGCACAGGATCTGCAGATAGAAGGCGCCCAGTGATGTTGGTTGTTTGGATGAAGAAATGAATGAATGCTCATGTGAATCACTGAATGCAGGAAAAAAATAGGCCTCTGTGGGGGGGGGGGCAGGATCAGACTCATTGGGTGACTGTCAACCCATCCGTCTACTGTGATGACCCCCAAAAGCGTCAGTGCCTGCCTCAGTTTCCCTGCCTTCCCCAGCTGGGCCCATTGGCCAGCACTCCTGACAGTTCACCCCAGGTCCTGAGCTTCTCCCAGGCAGGGCAGCGTGACCCCCTACCCCAGATCCCACTGGTGACGGGGTGAGGTTTCTCTCTCTGCAGAGCCCCTCCCCCTGCTGTGCACCAGTCACTCACCCTCCAGCTTGCCCTAGCTAGAGCCCAGAATTGAGCACCCCTGGGGAGGTCTCACCACTGCTGAGCCCCACCCACTGTTTGGAAATCCAGAGCTGACTCTCACCTGAATCACCCAGGGACCTGGCCCCACCCAGCCCCACCTCTGCAGGCAGGTTCCCAGCCAGGTAGCAAAGCTCTGGAATCCACCCAGCATTTCCCTTCAAATCCCAGCCCTAAGTCCCCATCCCCCATTCTCAGTATGATCATAAGCAGCCAAGTGTCCTTTATGGGCCTCAGTTTCCCCATCTGTAAAATGGGGTTAATTCCATCCTTGCAAGAGTGATTGTGAAGACAGGCTGAGATGGCCTATGTGAGTGCCCCCAGCCTCTGGTGGGAGCTCAGTGGAGGTGCTGTACCCCCCTACCATGAGCAGGAAAGTTCCACCAAGAGCTCTCTTCCTCCTCCTCTTTACCTACTCAGTGCCAGGCCAGCACTGAGCATCAGAGGTAAAATTAATAAGGGCTCATGTCAAGCCTGTAATACCACTACTTGGGAGGCTGAGACAGGAGGATTGCAAGTTGGAGGCCAGACTTAGCAACTTAGCAAGATGCTCAGCAACCTAGCAAGACTCTATTTCAAAACAAAAACATTTTAAAATAGGGCTGGGTGTGTAGTTTAGAGGTGGAACAGCCCTGGGTTCAATCCTCAGTACCACACACAAAAATAATAAGAAGAAGAAGGAGGAGGAAGAGGAGGAGAAGAAGAAGAAGGGCTCATATCTCTTGGGTATCTACCGTGGGCCAGGGAGAATGCTGTGTTCTGTATCCACTATTATACATAACTTTCCCAACAGCCCTGTGAAGTCAGTATTGTCGCCTCCACTTACAGAAAAAGAAATTAAGGCCCAGAGCTGAAGTGGTTTGCCAAAAGTTGCACTAAGAAAAAGCAGAAATCCCTGTTTGGGTTGTTGGGGAGAGGATGGGGGAATGTTCAATAAAGCAACACAGTCCAGATAAGAAGCTAAGGATCACAGAATCAAAAATGTTTGAAATACTCACATCAGCTCCAGGAGGAAGGTATCCTGATCTCCATTATGCAAAAGGGGAAACTGAGGCTCAGAGATTTCCCTAGATCATGTAGTGGCTTATAGCCACTGCCTGAGCACTTTTTAAGCGCCAGACAGGATGCAAAGGGCTTTGGGGGCACCATCTTCTTTGTAACTCATAACAGCCCCATGAAGCAGCTTTTCTTCTTGTCCCTGTTTCTGTAAACAGGAAAGCTGACTTGCTCCTTGGGGCTATAGGTGGTAGCGCTGGGCTTTGAAACTCCGTCTGTTTGATTTCAACATTACAAGTTTAACTCTCTGCTATACCCTATCGCTAGCTTTCCAGGATCCCCAATCCTGACTCTTTAAAACAAACACACAAATCCTGGTGGGGATGGGCCAAGAAAAAAAAAGATAAACAAGCAAGAGATTGGTAAGTGGAGAGTCCCCAAGCTCATCTGGGGACTTTCCACTGCAGGGTCCCCTGTCCTGTAGACCTCTCTGTAGGGCCGTCTGATTGGCATGGGATGGCTGAATGGACATGCCACTGGCGTCCTCCCCACCCTCGTCCCCACCCCAACATCAGACATCAGCTCCTGGCGTGGGAGGGCAGCCGCCTGTGACCTGTGACAGAAGGGCCTACAGAAAGAGCAACTGTCTGGCTAAGGAACGAGAGTTACTCAAGAGGTGGCCGGGGGTTGTAAAATGCCAGTCCCTTCCTCCCCTCCTCCACCGTAGTTGAAGGAAGAGGAGCTCTTTCCACAGCCCTCCTTCAGCCTGTGAAACACCCTCTCAACTCTGCTCAGAAACTTCCATAGCTCCCACTGTCCCACACCTCCACCTGGACTTCAAGCCCCCTCATCTGCTAAACAGCACGTTGTCATAGAAAAAGCCCTGGAATGGGGACACGGGGGCTCTGATTTCTTGTAACGGGCTTTCCTGACATCACCGTGTGACCTTCGGCGAGTTGCTCTCCCTCTCGGGCCTCAGTTTTCCTACTTATTAAATAAGCCTATTGAACCAGGCATGAAAGTGAGTGGCAGGGGCTTGGGAGTCAGCAAGACCTGGGTTCGGAGGCCAGTTTCAGAGTCCTAACTTGGAGCAAGTCACTCACTGGTCACCTCTGAGCCTCAGTTTCCTCATCCTCCCATCCTCCGAGGATAATGATAGCTTCTATTTCCAGAGACCATCGTGAGGAAAAGATTGCGGAGCCCAGTTCCATGTCCTGAGGAGGCCCTTGGGGAATGATCGTGACTGGTGGAATACTTACAGGTCATAATCATATAATTAATCCACTTCTTTCTCTGTGGTCCTGAATGCAAGAAAAAAATGTTCTGGGCACCTAGAAATAACTGAAGAGAGAGGACAACGGTGGGCCAGTGCTTGCTTATTGTGTGAAGATTGCTTTGGGTTGCACTAACAAAAGCCCCCAATAGCCGGGCGTGGTGGCACATGCCTGTAATCCCAGTACCCGGGAGGCTGAGACAGGAGGATCATGGATTCGAGACCAGCCTCAGCAACTTAGTGAGACTCTCAGCAACCTAGCAAGACCCTGTTTCAAAACAAAAATAAATAAATAAATAAATAAATAAAAAGGGCCCAGGGTGTAAATGCCCTGGGTTCAATCCCCAAAACCAAAAAAAGAAAAAAAAAGTCCCAAACATGGGGGTTGAAACCTAACAGAGGAAGGGGATTCTTTTTCTCAAATGACAGGAGGGCAGAGGTCCGCAGTCCGGGTGCACTCTATCGCGCCATCAGGAACCAGGCTCTTCACACCTTTCTGCTCCCATATCAGATTGGACTTCATCCAGCCGGGCATGGTGGCGCACGCTTGTAATCCCAATACTTGGGAGGCTGAGACCAGAGGATCGCAGGTTCGCGGCCAGCCTCAGCTACTTAGTGAGGCCCTCCGCAACTTAGTGAGAGCCTGTTTCAAAAATAAAGACTGAAAATAGGCCTGGGGGTGTAGCTCAGAGGTAGAATGCCCCTGGGTTCAATCCCCAGGACCACAAAAATTAAAAAAAAGAATGGACCTCATACAGGGTATTGACCTCAGGCCCATGTTCCAAGCAGGCAAAGGTTGGGAAGGGGCGGTCCCCGCAGACCACCAGACACACCTCTTTCACCACAACTGTGTCACGTGGCCTCACCTGGCTGCAAAGGAGGTCGAGAAATGGAATTTTGGGGTACCAGCAGGCGAGGGACAAGAAGATGGGAATGGAGACGGGGCCAGCCATCATTGTGTGCCAGACTTCAAGAAGAGCCTCTTTCTGGTGTGGGCTGTGGCTTCTCGGGAGAATTCAGGAACAAGTAGACTCTGCGGACTCCAAGCTGAGCAGCCTTGTCCTGTCACAGCCAAGAGAAGGTCCAATCCGGCCCCGAGCAGGTGACAGAATCGGGCCCAGAGCAAGGCAGGACAGCTTTCTTCTGCGTCTGATGGCCTCTTGTAAAACGACCAACCCTGGCCCGAGTTGCATAAGAAACAGCTGTGCCCAGTGCAAGGACGCCTCATCTTTTGAAAACCTGCACCCCCAAACTGGGAATTTAGAGGGCGGGAATTCACACTTCCATACAAATCTTCAGCTCTCAGGCAAGAACCATAGAAGTCTGTTTTCTGGAGCCTTTCGGATAGAAATGGACCGACTCGTCCCGTGTTGAATGCGTATCTTGCTTTCATGCCTCATTAATGACTGACTTCCATTTAGCCAGGTGCAGCTTGGAAGACACTCTCGCTCCATCTTCCCTCTTGATCTACGTGGAAACCTTTTGTGTGTGTGTGTGGTACCCAGGGGCCTTCTACCTCCAAGCTGCACCCCCAAACTTGTTTTATTTTTTATTTGGAATCAGGGTCTCTCTGAGTTGCTGAAAGCCTCACTAAATTGCTGAGGCTATCCTCCAACCTGTGATCCTCCTGTTTCAGCCTCCCAAGTACCAGGATTACAAGTGTGCGCCACCACGCCTGGCTCCCTGGCAACCTTCTGATGCAGATGTTATCACCTACAAATATGTAACCCCTGAATAAATCAGGGTGATTTCCAATACAAGTGACAGACACCTAATTCCAACTGATCTTGGTGAAATAAGAGGAAGTATAGTCTCTTGAGCTGAAAATCTGAGGACAGATATGGCTGCATCCAGACATCAGCCTCTCTTTCTCTCTCTCTCTCTCTCTCTCTCTCTCTCTCTCTCTCTCTTTCTCTCTCTCTCTCTTACTCTCTCTCCTCTTATCTCTTTTGCTCTTGTCAGTTTCACCCTCAGGCGAGTGCTCCCAAAGAGACATTACTGATGACTCAGGCATCTCGGGGTTTACCCTGTCCTCATGCCCCAATCCCATATGAAAAGAGAACACCTCTTTCTGGCAGCCCCAAGAAAAGCTCCTGGAACACTTCTGATTGCTCCGGCTTACCTCTGCTCCGGCTTACCAACTGCTGTGACCAGGAAGATGGAACGTCATGATTCTGACTGACTGGTCCTAGACTCTGCACCCATATCACTGAGAATGGGAGCAGTATGCTCCCCAAAAGAAAACTGGGTGCAGTTATCAAAAGAGGAGGGAAGTCTCAGGTCAGGTTGGTACACACATGTAATCCCAGTACTTGGGAGGCTGAGACAGGAGGATCACAAGTTTGAGGCCAGCCTCAGCAACTTAATGAGACCCTCAGAAACTTAGTGAGATCCTGTTTCAAAAACTAAAAAATAGAATCAGGCTGTGGGTGTAGTTCAGAGGTAGAATGCCCCTGGGTTCAATCCCCAGTACCACGAAGAGAAGAAGAAGGAGGAGGAGGAAAGAAAGAAGAAAGAAGGAGAAGAAGAGAGAAGGGAAGGGAAAAGAAAAAGAGGAAGGAAGGCATACAGAGGAGATGGGAAGACTGAAGCCCACCCACTCTCTTTGCACTCTGTTTCTCCATTGGACAGACAGGGAGCCAGAGCTCAGAGGGACCGCGTAGCTTCTGCTGCTGCCTCAGCTGGCAGGCGAGGGGAGCTTGCTGGCTTTGGGTGTTGGGCCTGGATGGAGAGGAGACAGAAAGGCCATGGGTGGGAGCAGTCCTGCATGCCCAGAGCCCAGCCTACTTCAGCCTATGGGCATTTTCATCTGCAAGGATGCTGGCAGTGAAGGCTGCACTTCTCTGTACTCCTGCCATTACTCGGGCCTAAAACAATGTTTGTAGTTGCTAAGCAACCGAGGCATGCCAGAGGCTGCTGGTCCCTGCACGCATATCTGCCTGCAAGCACCATTCTCAGTGGTGGGAGCCGAGGCTCAGAGAGGTGAAGCGACTTGCCCAAGTCACACAGTCGTGGAATGGCAGGGCCGGGACTCAGCCCAGGTCTGGGAGGAGTCCAAAGCCTGTGCCCTTTTCTCAAGCAGTTTCTCAGGGGGGCTAGTGACATGTTGTGAAGGACTGTCCTGCACAGGGCAGAAATTCTAGCTGGCCAGGAGCGAGCAGGCTTGGTCATGGCAACAACCAAAACTTCCTCCCCTGTGTATCCAACCTCCACCCAGGAAGACGCCACTGGCCCTGGACGGGAACCGCAGCCGCCCTGAGCAAGTGTGTTTCCTTTCTGTGGGCCCAAGGCCTGCACAGGGAAAGCACTTACTGAGTGTCTCTTGAGTGAGTGAAGGAGATACTCCAGCGTCAAATGAGGCTGGGTACAAATCCCAGCCCTCCCACCTACTAGCTACATGGCATTGAACGAGTCACTTGGCCCTTCTGTGCCTCAGTTTCCACATCTAGTCCAATGCTGTTGTTATGAGGATTGAATGAGGCAATCTCTGAAAACATTCAGGATGTTTAGTAAGCACTGCATCTGTGTTTGTTTAAAAAGTGAGCAAATGGGAGGATGGATGGATGGATGATGGATGGATGGATGGATGGATGGATGGATGGATGACTATCATATATGTATGTGCATGTATATTTGCAAACTGTAAACTCCTCATCACACTTGCATTTGTTTTCTCATTTGCTCCTCTCCGTTGCCCTATAAGAGAATATGCCCATTGTACAGATGAAGAAACTCAGCAAAGTGAGGTGAGTCTGCCCAGCAAGGGTCTTCTGGGTGCTTAACCGCAGCGTTGGAATTTCAGACTCTGTCTTCTCTACATTTACCATTCTCTGCAAATATACACTTTTTTTTAAAGCCAAGATTGAATGAGTGCATGAAAGACCACAAGGGTACCAACCCGCCACATCTCCTAGACAAGGAGGGGCCGTCCTGACCCCCAGTGGGAGGAGCGGTCTCCCCTCCCTCTCTCCAACCTGGGGCTCTCGTGGGGCCGCCAGTGGGATGTGGGTGCGTGTGAGTTCCTGGCATGGGGGAAGGAAGCCAGGACCACAGGACCACAAGAGAGAACTGGGTGGTAAGTGAGGACTGTCAGCTGCCTGCCCACAGCCACCTACTCTCTGAGGAGAGGTACACTGTGGGCACCCCGAACCCCAAAACTTTAACCCCTCCTCCAGGACCACTCTGGACAGGAATTGGGGGCCTCCTTGGGGCACCCAACACGCAGCACACAGGAATGACCTCACTGCTCTGACTCCTGTTTCTTCTACCCCACCCATCCTATAAACACTCATAAGACGGCACCTTGGCCAAGCTCCAGACAGGTCCCTGGACACCTCTTCTCTCAAGGAGCTCTCAGACAATGGGGTGAGCCTCGGAACAGAAGACAAAAGATGAGGGAGGAGCCCTGGAAACCTTCTAGCAAGAACTCACCTGGGAGGATCCCTGGGAGGATCCCAGCTGTCAAAGGCTGGAGGCCCGTGGTCCAGCGCCCGGCCCGGCTGCCGGCTGAGGCTTTGGGCTCCACGAACAGGCTTCACTAGCGTGGCATCTCCAGGCTCCCACGCCCTCTCCTCGCTTCTTCCCCAGCCCTTCAGCCCCCCTTGTCTGCTGTCAATCTCCTCTGTCACTATCTCTCCCCCTCCCAACCCACCCTTCCCCTGGCCCTTCACTCCTTCCCGCCTCCTCTGCCCATCCAAGTCCTTTTCATCTTCTTTCATCCCCTTTGCATAAAAGGACACACCAACCTGGACTTACATCACACCGGCGGTTGACATCGGCATTGTTGCTTAAATTCCTTGGGCCACAGATTCTGTACTGTAAGACGGAAGTATTTTGTGAGGATTTAATACAACGATGCATGTGAAAACACTTAGCATTTCCTTTCCCCCAAAGGCTGCCACCAAGAGATGGGTTAAGAGACTGAGAGCGAGACCTTTGCACCTTTGTTCTCCCCTTTCAGTCTTCTATTAAAAATCTTCCTGCCAGGAATTCACCCAAATAGAAGTCTTTTTCTGCAGGAGTGAAGATTCTGTAGGATCTCGATTTGCAAATGGAGTAGGGCTAGCCTGGTAAGCATCTAAAAATCACCTCTACAAGTGTTCAAATTACATACAAACTAGCCAGGCGTGGTGGTGCACGCCTATAATCCCAGTCCTTGGGAGACTGAGACAGGAGGATTGCAGGTTTGAGGCCAGCCTCAGCAACTTAGTGAGGCCCTCCACAATTTAGCCAAACCCTGTTTCAAAATAAGAAATAGAGCCGGGTGTAGTGGCGCATGCTTGTAATCCCAGTACTCGGGAGGCTGAGACAGGAGGATTGCGGGTTCAAAGCCAGCCTTAGCAACTTAGTGAGGCTCTCAACAACTTCCCAAGACCCTGTTTCCAAATAAAAACTTTAAAAAATAGGGCTAGAGGTATAGCCTGGAGGTAGAAGGCCCCTGGGTTCCATCCCCAGTACCACAAAAAAAAAAGAAAAAAGAAATAGGGCTGGTAATGTAGCTCAAAGGTAGAACTCCCCTAATTTCAATTCCTGATACCACAAAAATTTTTTTAATTTTTTAAAATTATACACCAACCAGGTGTGGTGGCACACGCTTGTAATCCCAGTACTTGGGAGACTGAGAAAGGTGGATCACAAGTTCGTGGCCAGCCTCAGCTACTTGGTGAGACCCTGTTTCAAAATAAAAAATAAAATTACCCACAAACACACATGTGTGAGCACGCATACAGGCAATAAGATTCGGATTCTCTTCTTCCTGTCCCTAGATGCAAATCACAGTGTGAGCCTCCATTACTGGGACACCAAAATAGATGGTTTCTATGGCAAACCATCACAGATTCACAGACTTGCTTAGATCTCAGCCATGGACCTCTCCCCTCACCAGGTCTTTCTGGGCTCCACCTTTCTGAGACATGGTTCCCCTGGATCTGGCTCCTTTTTATTCCAGTCTGCTTAGAGCCTTTTAACTTTCTTATTCACCCAACCTAATTCAACTCTACCCAAATTATCTCGATTCTCCTAAATTCAACTCAAGCCAACCTAGCTCAAATTTTTCCACTCAATCCAGCTAAACCCTATCTAACCCAACTCAATCAACTCTGCTCCACCCAACCCAACCCATCCCAAGGCAGCCCCACTCAGTTTAACTCAACTGAACTCAACTCAGCTTAAACCAACTTAACCCATCGCTACTCAGACAAATCCAAATCCAAAGCCGGGCGTGGTGGCGCACGCTTGTAATCCCAGTACTTGGGAAGCTGAGACTGGAGGATCCGGGTTCGCAGCCAGCCTCGGCTACTTAGTGAGGCCCTCCGCAACTTAGTGAGACCCTGTTTCAAAATAAAGAATAAAAAAATAGGGATGGGGGTGTAGCTCAGAACTAGAATGCCCCTGGGTTCAATTCCCAGTACAACAACAACAAAAAAAATCCAAATCCAACTCCATTCATTCAACCAAACCAACCTCAATTTAGCCCAAACTGTCCCAACATGATATGACAAAATTCTACTCCTCTCTCCAATCTAACCAACTACACTCAACCTGACAACATAATTCAACACACCCCTTCCCAGCTCAGTTTTTTTCCCTTGAATCTCCACCTTATCCCAACACTAAACAGTCTCCTCTAACACCCATCCTTGCGACCAGGTTCCCTATCTGCCCCTAAATAGGGAGACAAGGGTCAATGACTGATCTACCTTGCTCTACCTGACCTCATCCTACACAGTTGATGAGCCTTGCTCATCCCTGATGTCACCGTTTACCCCAACCCTTTAGTGGGGCCCCCAGGCCTGGGAGGACACTATCCCCACACTATCCCCAGGCAGGTAAGGTCCACAGGAGTTCAAGCAGGGGGGGCAGGGAGGGGATCAGTCCCAAAGGTTGATGGACGGAAGAGGGACAACCTCACCTGTGCACCTGGCTGTGCCCACGGAGAGCAGAGCCCTCTGCGCCTGGTTTTCTGCCCCAGCCAACTAGAACCACGTGTCCTGCCCTCCTTCACCTGCCTGACCTCTCGGCTTTGCTAGCTCTCTCTCTCCCTCTCCCTCTTCCTCTTCTTCTCCTTCTCTCCCTCCCCCACCCTCTGCTGTCATTATCTCTGCTTCTGTCTGTGTGGAGCCCTGTATCTTCATCTCTGTCTTGGACTCTCTCTTCCTCTTTCAGTATCTCTCTATCACTTTCTCTTTCACACCAACTCTTCTCTCTCTCGGTCTCTGTCTCTATTTCTGACGCAATCTGCTCCAAGCTTCCCAGTATGTCCAATCTGCCAAAGCTTCGGCTGGGGAGTTGTTGCTCCCGAACAAAGATGCCTCCACCCCTCCATTCCCTCCACCCTTCCTCTGCCAGGGGAACAGCAGGCCCCGAGCTGTCTGAGAATCACACAGAGCCTGCTGACCTAGGCCCCAGGCCTCCTGAGCCTGGAGCTGACACTACTGCCAGCAGGAACCAGCTTCGCACACACTGGAGCGGGAAGGGAATTTAAACCAATCTTCTCTCTTCCTCACTCTATTTATTTCTTTATTTATTTACTTATTTTTGGTACTGGGGATTGAACCCAAGGGCATTCTGCCTCCAAGCTATACTCTTTTATTCCTTATTTTGAAACAGGGTCTCACTAAGTTGCTGAGGCTGTCAAACCTTCAATCTCAAGTACTGGGGTTACAGGCATGCACTACTCCACCCCCCTCCAATCTTTTCATTTTCTGGGTGAGGAAACACCCCACAGACCGGAAGAGGCTTGCCCAAGGTCATTTGGAGTTCGTGAATGAAAATGAGGCCCTGACTCTGGAGACCCCAGGCTCTGACCCAGAGGAGGGGGCTCAGGTGCCAGCCTGGCTGGGAGGTGGGTAGGAGTGCCGTCCCCCAGGCCACCCCCATGCTGGGCAGCCTCATCTCGCCATGCCATTGCAGAGCGGCACCCCCTCCCACTCTCTGCCTCTCTTGTAAAACTCATCCTCTGGAGGGTGGGGAGGAGAGGAGGCAGGACGCCCCTGAGGTGACAAGCATCCACCACCGGGCCCACCTCCTGGGTCAGAACCTAGCGCAGTTCTGACAGGGCAGAGGGTTGCCCTCCGAGACCCCGGGTGCAGCAGAAGCAGGTATTTGGCCTCCAGCACCCGCGCCACCTGCCCGTGAAGGACAGGGCTGGAGTTTTAGCTCCAGAAGCCATCCCAGAAGCCAGATACGGATCCCTGGGCCACAGGCTCCCGGCCCAGCCAGAGCAGCCCCCAGGACTGTCTGCATTCCTCCCGGCTTCACCCGCCACCAGTCGCCTGGGCAGTCGGGCTTCAGCAGGAACCAGCATCCCCTGGGGCTGGACCAGAGCAAGGCCTGGCAGGAAAGGACCCTCAGGGCCGCAGGAGTGAGCCCCGGCTATGGTGCCTGAGCCCCAGCCTCGCCGGCCTACACTTAACCCTGCTCCCCCTCCTCTGGAACTGCCTCCTTCAGCAGCTCAGAGTTCTTGGGCAGGCACTGGCCAGGCCTTCCTCAGAACTCTAGGATGTCTAAAAATAGAAAAGGAGAAGAGAGGCTGTGGTCTGTGTGGTGGGCAGAGGAGACGCTGGGATGGGGTGGAGAGGAACTGGGCCCTAGGCCCACTGACTGACGCCACCAGGACCCATACCGACCTGACCCTTCCCTCTCCACCCTTCCCTGAGACCCTTGCTTCCTGACTCTGCACAAGGGGCCTCAAGTCACTGGGCCCACACCTGAATTCAACAGATCAGGAAACTAATGCCCAGAGGGGGAAGGAGCTTGCCCAAGGACGCACAGCAGAGAAGGAACTGGAATCCAGGACTCCGGCCCCCACCTGGCTCCTTCCCAAGTAGGCTTTCAGGACGGAGGTTGTTTGGGACTATCCCAATCAACATTCTCACTACTATAATCCAAAATGACTGACCAGATGGCTTAAAGGAAGGAAGATTTATTTTCCCACAGTTTTTTTTGGAGATTTCAGGTTCAGTCCATGTGAGGCTGGGGTCTGCAGATCTCAGAGCATGGCGGCAGGAAGCAGCGAGAGGAGGAGAACAAGGGCTCTGCTCTCACATCACAGAGGCCAGAAGCAAGAGAGAGCAAGCAAGCACGGGGATTCAAAGACAGAAGCACAGTCCCCAAGGCCGCACCTTCTCCAGCCATATCCCACCTGCCTACGTTACCACCCAGTAAATCCATTACATTGGACTTATCCGCTGATGAGAGTACAACTCTCATGACTTAATTACATCAACTCTGAACATTAAAACATGAGCTCTTCAGGGGACATTCTATATCTAACCATAACAGGGACCCTGATGACCACCCCATCTGTCCATTTCAGGTGTCCCCGCCCTGCCCCTGGAAGTCCCCATGTCTAAGAACCCATAGCTCAGCCTGAGAGGGAAACTGATTCCCCTCTCACTCCCAGAGGCCTTGGGAAGACCAGGCCCTCCTACGCTCCTCCCTCTGCTCCTCCGCTGACCTCTGCCCCTGTGCACTTCCTTCCCCTTTCCCCAGCCTGGGCCCAGCAGAGATGGGAGTAGGCAGGGAGGGGGGATCTCTGCCCCATGACCCCATGCTCAGCTGTATCTGGACCTCAAGACAAACTGCCTCTCTGTCCCTGTCCCTGTCCCTGTGGCAGACATGGAAGGCCAGTGCTCATTTTCCCCCTTCCCACCAGACAGCCTCCATTCCTGGAAGGTCATGGAACACACAAAACCGAAATCTGCTTCCCAGGCCTCCCACTGGCCCCGCTGCTGCCACTGGGTCACACAGCTCAGGTCACATCCTCTGCCCGGTGGCCCCTTGGAGACAGGCTGGCTGTGGTCACATCCCCTGGCAGCAAAATCATTGCGAGAGGCTGAGTTCCAGTTCCTCCAGAAACCCCGACTCCTGCCTCAGCCCTTACTAACTGTGTGGCCTCCAAGTCTTTGTCTTCACCCCTGAGAAAATAATTATGTATGCATGAATTTCAAAGGAGAAAAGAGATCGCATGGAGAAGCCCTGGCATAGAACCTGACATTTAGTTAATAATTATAATGATATAATAATAATGATGATGATGATGATGATGATGATGATGTTCATATTATCATAGGGTAGAGGAAATGCCCCAGTTCTAACCACTGTTTTTCCCTGGAGCTGTACTTTTTTCAGGTCCTTTCTCTGGGTCTAATCCAGTTTTTAAATTCTGTCCTATAGTAGGAAATTCAAAAATTTAAAAATTTAACATAATAACCAGCTCTCTGGTGCTTAAATTTATGCTGGACATTGGGGATGGGGAAGAACAACACAGATGTCCCCTTTCCCCCAAGGTATCCACACTCATATGGGGATGGGTCCAGGCATTGACCACAGACCAGGCCATGACTATGGGATAAACCCTGGGGTCAAGGAAAAGATGAGGCGGGAGCGCACATAGGCCACCTAACTCAGTCCCAAGGGTCTCTCCAGAGAAAAAGTGTTCTTTCCAGAGAGAATAGCATGCACAAAGGCCCAGAGGCAGAGGGAAATGGCGAGAAGCAGATTTCAACTAGTGCATGATAACAGCTAGTACACTGGCAACGCTCCAAGCTGAGCGGTGTTCTAGACACTCCTCAGTAGTTATGAATTTGGTCTTGCCTAAATAGAATGTCTGACTTCTCTCTGGACTTCTGGGCCGTTTGAGTGTCATGCCTGATAGTAGCGACTTTGTCTTCCTGGGGACCTTGGGTCACATGAGATGGTATAACAAATGTGAGTAGTATGAGCTGGTCAGGCCTGTGTGGTGTTAGGGTGGGGGCTGGCCATGTCAGAAAGACCTAAAATGTGTCCTAAGGTGTGGGGACTTTGGATCATGTCATATCAGTCAACCTGGAGGCAGATATCAGTCACATGAACATCCAGCCAACCAACCAACCAACCAACCAGCCACTCAACCAGCCAGCTAACAAACCATCCAGCCAGCCAGCCAACCACCCACCCAACCAACCAATCAACCAACCAAACAACCAGCCAGCCAACCAACCAACCAACCAACCAGT
>PVJS01007978.1:0-12289 GCA_004027185.1 Glis glis
CTCTCTCTCTCCCTCTCTCTCTCTCCCTCCCTCCCTCTCTCTCTCTCTCTCTCTCTCTCTCCATCTCTCTCTCTCTCTCTCTCTCTTTCTTAGCATACGTTAGACTGGTGTAGAGTATGCATGCAGTTCTCTAATTAGCTCCTACTGACCTAGAAGCCCACCCCTGTAGCCTAGGGGTGGCCAGTTCTACTTGACTGCATGAGCTGATGACAGGAAGAGTTGGTTCTCAATTAAAGATTGGAGTACTGTCAATAATAGTTGGAGAGGATGTGTGACTGCCAATCCATAGTTGTCAATTATAATTTATAATAAAATGAATTACTGAATATGGAACACCCTAAGACTGTACCATTACCTAAGATTATTTATGCTGTGGCACAAACACACACACACACACACACACACACACACACGTTTATACACACATACACATATAGATGTATATATATACACCCATATGTATACACATTCACACACATAATATTTATATGACACTATTTCAAGCAAGTAACTTAACTACCCAATGTCTTTAAATTTAGAGTTTCAAAACTGAAGGTTAAAGATTAAATGTTACATAATGTTCCAAGCAGAAAGGGAAAATTAAAGATGTGAGTTTTCCATCAGAAAAGTAACCAGTTGATTCCTTACTCCCCAAACATTAATTTCCTGGAACTAATTTGATGAATAACAAGCTATCACCTTCTGATAACTCAAGGAAATTCTGATTAAATCTTCATCTCTATTTTTTTTTTTTTTTTGCGGTACCGGGGATTGAACACAGGGGCGTTCTACCTCCGCGCTACACCCCTGGCCCTATTTTTTAATGCTTTATTTTTTTGGAACCGGGTCTCATGAAGTTGTGGAGGGCCTCACTAGGTAGAGAGAGAGAGAGAGAGAGAGAGAGAGAGAGAGATCTTCATCTCTATTTATATGGCAAATTCTCTATCATCATTTGGCCTATCAATATCAATTTGGTAATCTCTGCTGATTTCTAAACCAGATGATATTTAGGTAGACCCTATTGCTGACTTTGGGTTA
Organism: Glis glis; assembly: GCA_004027185.1. Lineage (NCBI taxonomy): Eukaryota > Metazoa > Chordata > Mammalia > Rodentia > Gliridae > Glis > Glis glis. The sequence goes on from PVJS01007978.1 coordinate 1,039, forward strand.
TTTTTAAATTAAAAAAAACCTGTTCATCATTTTTTATTTTTAAGATGATAAGGATTTTATATTTCTGTAAAATTCATAGATGCTCCTTTTCCTTTTAAAAGAGAAAGGTTTTCACATATATGGCTATTATTCAAAGAAGAAGCTTAATATGGGCTTCCAGATCTCCATGGGAACACAATAAGTATTCCCATGATTCATTTTCTAGAAATGAAAAAATTAGTTTCCATGGCGATACAAAGGTGAGGTAGACAGAGATGCTCTGGGGCACTGACATCTGTGAGCACAGGCTCTTCGGCTCCTTCTTGATCCCCAATATATTTGAATGTTTCCGAGTTCCACCTAAAGTAGCAATGAATAACTTAATTAAACAGACATTTTATAGCTTCTGTGGAATTAAGAATTAATTTGAATTTTTCATATAAAAATGAAAGAGGTACATATAAAATAATTTGAGAAAAATCTTTTAAAATATAATAACCGGAAGTTCAAGGCTTACTGTGAGGAAAATAGATTTAGTGAGACAGCTCTGAAATGACAATATGTCATTGTTTTTGAAATTAAAAAACTCTTAATTAGTGGATTTTATCACAGAGGATTTACTTCAAATTAGAAGACACTTAACCGAGAATATATTTATTCTTCTCAGATAAGAATCTCTACACAAATTTTACTTAACATTTGACATTCTATAGGTCCAGGCTGTCAATATTCATTTCTCCAATAATGATCTTGTTTCCAGTGGGGTAAAATCATTAATTCCTTCCTTGTTTATACTTGGTTAGGTCCAGGGGATAATAACTGCTTAGTTGAGTAAAAAAAATAACCATATCATGTGTTTGGCATGGCTCAACACAAGAGACTAGCACACAGTGTAGAACAGGCTAGGCTTTAATTCTCATTAAATTAATTTAATTCATTAATTAATCTCATTAATTTAATTCATTCCTTTGTTTATCTGAGAAAAATACATTGCCGGTGTGGTGGCACATGCCCATAATCCCAGGATTTAGGAGGCTGAGACAGGAGGATCTCGGGTTCAAGGCCAGTTTTGGCATCATAGCGAGACTCTCAGAAACCTAGGGAGACCCTATTTCAAAACAAAAAATATAATAGGGCTGGGGGTGTAGCTCAGAGGTAGAATGCCCCTGGGTTCTATTCCTAGTACCATCAAAATATATGTGTGTGTGTGTGTGTGTGTGTGTATGCTACATGTCAGGTATTGTGCACAAAGCTTGGAATAAAGAAATAAAAGATATGGTCTCCTCTCTTGGCAATCTCAAGCAGGCGATTACAAAAGCACTTCAATGTCATGGAGGGGAGAGAAGCAGGGAAAGGCAGAAGCACTTAGGAGGAACTCCTATCTCAACCAAGGCAGGGATCGCGTAAATATGACACTTGCATCGGATCTTGAATAAATCTTCTACACTGTAAGAAACAGTGTAGAAGGTACCAAGATATGAGCTAGCCTGACACACTTGGAAATGACAGGGAAAATGTCTTCACCGTAACTGGAAGGCTGGGACAAGGTGTGACATGCTAGAAAAATACAGTATTCAGCAAGGACGGTTCTACTAATTGTTCTCAAGAACTAAAGCACATTCATACAAACAGATGAGGTTTCTTTCTTTTTTTGGGGTGTGTGTGTATGTGGTACTGGGGGTTGATTGATCCCAAGGGCGTTCTACCTCTGAGCTACACCCCCAACCCTATTTTATGTTTTATTTTGAAACAGAGTCTCACTAAGTTGCTGAGGTTGGCTTCAAACCTGGGATCTCCTTGTCTCAACCTCCCAAATACTGGGATTACTGGCATGCGCCACCACGCCTGGCTGAGCACATGGGGTTTCTTAACACGTTCATTTTATCAGAATGCCATATCTGCCATCAGTCAGTCCTCTGCAACTTCTTTCTACTCTATTCTACTGTCCTGAATATTGAGATTCTATGTCTCTTTCTACTTTGAATAAAATAATCTGAGGGTAACTTAGTTCTTTAGCAAAAATGACATATTATTATACTTCAATTTTTGGAAGAAAGCCTTCCTGCAAAATGAAATGACAGCCAGGCTGAACTAAAAGTCACCCATTCTCATTTAGTTACAATAGCTTCCATGATACCCTAGAGGCAAGGTTCTATAAATATTAGCTCGGTGCAGACTAGTAGCTACAAAGGAAAATTAATTCAAGGGGCTTCTATATTAATTCCTAAAGTTTTCATTTTTCTATCCAAAACATTACCCAAAAGTAATGGGATTTTAAGTAACTTCTTTTGCCACCCCTTTTAAAAATGATAAGCATCTTTTGTTACCAGAAGCAATTAATATTCATATAAATTTCACATCTTTTGTAAATTGTGAAATTATAACCCTATTATAAATTTCAGGAATTATACCCCAACTACATATGGTGTATTGCTCAGGGTTTATTTAAAAATGATTTACGAAATTATCGTAATTATTACTCACGGTAGCAAAAAATAAATCCAAACTACAAAAGTAATACAATGCCCCAAACATAACATATACATTTAAAAAGATAATAATATGCAAGGCTCAGTGGCACCCTCCTGTAATCCCAGTACTTGGGAGGCTGAGATAAGAGGATCACAGGTTCTAGGACAGACTCAGCAATTGAGTGAGACTCTCAGCAATTTAGAGACCCTGCTTCAAATTAAATACAAAAGAGATGGTGGTATTGCTCTGAGGTAGAACACGGCCGGGTTTGATCCTTAGTATAAATAAATAAATAAATAAATAAATAAATAAATAAATAAAAATACTGTCAAACCATGAGAAAATGCATCAAAAGTAATGTTAAAGGATGAAATTACAGATTTTAACATAGCAAGTATCCATATATTCAGCTCTAGTCCCTTTATGTATATATAAGTTTATGTTTTTCCACTGATAAGAGCTGTAATAATTGCATATGTATAGAAGAAGGTCTTGAAAGATAGATCCCAAAGTGAGTACAGAGGTCCCTTGTGGAGAAGAAAAGGGGCTGGGATATGGATAGTAGTCAAGGGACTTGTTTGTCTTAACTATAATTGCATTAATGAGGAGAATATAATCATGTATTAATTGGTGCATTTCAATTTACTAAAAGTGATTCTAAAAATTTTTACAGTTCTGGGGACAATAATAGAGATATTTTATTCCTTGATCCCAATATACATGACTATGCTTGTCAAAGCTCTTAAAAGAATGAATTTGCCAGGTAGAGGGGCACCTGCCCATAATCCTGGCTATTCAGGAGGCTGAGGTTAGAAGACTCCAAGTGGAGACCAGACTCAACAACTTAGTGAGACCTTGTCTCAAAAAGCAAAAGGACTGTAGTTCAGGGGTAAAGTGCCCCTGGGTTTAATCCCCAGTACCAAAAACAAACAAGTAAAAAGGATGAATTTCACTATATAAGTTATAGAATAAATAACTTAAGTAATATTTTTAAATAATAACTGGAAAAAATACACAATATTTTAAACAAGTGATATGTTAAATCATATAGCTTTTAACCATAAATTTTTTATAAAAACTTTAAAAATCCTTTTACCAAAATATCGTTTGATCACATTAAATTAGACCAGCTGGCACAAAAAAAAAAATGGGAGTTTCTTTCTTGAATGTTCTCTTGCTCAGCATGAGGTGCTCGCACATTCAGACCCATGTATAACTTGTCAGAACTGAATTTTCATGATAATAAAAACATGTTGACTTACTATCAGACTACCATATTTCAATTCTTGACCATTTGAAAGCAGTTCAGTCTGCTGCTGCACCAAATAGAATATTCATTTTACTCTGGCTAGCACAAGCCTGGACTTTCAAATCACTAAATCAAGATCACTTAGCATCTTCTGTCTGCAACAGTTTTTGACGTTGCAGATGAGCACACACTGAGTTTCTCTGTTGTTGTTGTGAAGAGATATAAATTGTGATAAGTACATTACACAATCAAGACATCTTGAATTTAATATTAGAAGTCATATGTCCTTCGCAGATACTTCTCCACTCAAGTGCCTTTCTCCACTCCCAGAAGTCACCTGCAGTGCTTGTGCACACTCACCCTTTTTACTAGTGATGCTGGCCTCCCACTTCAAGCAACTGAGTCTCTCAGCCTGAGAGCTCTGGCCGGATTGCTTTTCCAGCACAGTGGGGTGACCTGAAATGCTGGCAAGTTAACTAACTTAAGAAGCAACTTCACTGTGAATTGTGCTGCTATGAACATGGGTATGCATATATTACTGTTGTTTTCTAGTTTCAATCCCTTTGGTATGATACCCAGTAGTGGAATAGCCGGATCATATGTTGGATCCATTCCCAGTTTTGTGGCCAAATTATGGAACCAACCTAGGTGTCCATCAACAGATGAATGGATTACAAAATTATGGGAAATACACACAATGGAATTCTACTCAGCAATAAAGAAGAACAAAATAACAGCATTTGCAAGAAAATGGAAAGACCTGGAGAACATTATGTTAAGTGAGATTAGCCAATCACAAAAAATGAAGGGTCATATGTTTTCATTAATATGTGCAACTTAGGGAGTAGTGGGGACACAAAAGGGACTTCAATGACAACAGAGAACCCTCAGTGGTGCAAGGGAAGGGGTACAAGGGAAGGGGAAGGGTAAGAAAGTAGTGAATCTATGGAATTACTGTCATAAACAATGTGTATATATGAGATTATACCAACATCATTCTCAGTGCTACATGTGGGGGAGGAGGCGGGGGGGAGGGACACCAAGAGCTGTGTGCATGTATGTTAACACCAAACTGACACTCATTGTGATGTGAGACTACAATGCACCAATAAAAACATAAAAAAGAAGCAACTTCAAAAAATGAAGGATGGACATTGGTATATAAATACCATAGATTTCTAACCCTTTAAGGGACAATCCTGAGATGTATTCAATTTACACAGACACTTGGATGGTACCCAAAAGAATTGGGGGTGATTGTCCATGAGTTAACTGCTCATGGACAGTTATCCTGTATCACCTGTTCTTTCTTTTGTGTTTTACTCTCGTACTCCCCATCATACTTCTGGGATCATTCACCACCCTCTTTCCATCAAATAAAAAGAGAAACAGAACTCACTCAGATCCTGTCTCAGGGTTCGGTTTTAGTGAATCCAACCAAGATAATATACATAGAAATTTCCCAGGGACCCCTGATGTGTAAGAAATACTTAACCATAGCTGGTGTCTTCAGATAAAGAAGTGCAGATAATGGTATTTTGAAGTCAGGCTTGCTTGTATTGAAAGAGGATTAGCTGTTCTGTGACCATGAGTGAGTGGAATTAGCTTAGTGATTATAATAAGTGTCAGGCCATCTAACAATATTTCAATTAAATTTTAGTTGGAAAATAATGAACATTTCCACATTAAGGAAATTAGAGGTTAGCACGTCTCACTGTCAATCACACTACCACACATCTGCAATTGGATACTTCACCGCTTTCCTTTATGTATAGCACGTGCATTAATGCATTTCTCAGACATTGGTCTCTTTTCCTTGAAACAAATTCTAAATTCGGTACTGCTTTTATTTTTCTGGATGAAATATAAAAATAAAAAAGAATCATAGACTTCCAGAATTGGGAAGGACTTTAGAGGACAATGATTTCAATTTTCTTTTTTTTTTTTGCGGTACCGGGGATTGAACGCAGGGGCGTTCTACCTCCGCGCTACACCCCCGGCCCTATTTTTTATACTTTATTTTGAAACCGGGTCTCATGAAGTTGCGGAGGGCCTCACTAAGTAGAGAGAGAGAGAGAGAAAGAGAGAGAGAGAGAGAGAGAACTGGGGCTGGCCGCGAACCCGGTTCTCTGCCTCCCAAAGTACTGGGATTACAAGCGTGCGCCACCACGCCCGACTTGATTTCAATATTTATATAATACATAAATGTCCTATATAATATGAATAGAAATTTATGCATTATTCCATTATCTAAGGTTTTTTTAGAAGAACTATTTGAAACTCCTAAAAAATACCTGTTATCAATTTTCTTTTTTTTTTACTTTTTTATTATTTGGTTCATTGTAATATTACATCATATTGGGGTCTAGAGTGACAGAAAAATACATACACAGGACTCCTGGTGCCCTTCCCACCAGGTCCCTCCCCGCTCTCTCACCCTCCCCGTGCATGTCTTTGAGATTGGAATTGGTGATTTTTGTATACACTCATAGCATTATTTCAGTTGTTACATTCTTTATGAATCTGCCCCCCCTCTTCCCTTCCCTGATCCCCCTCAGTTACACTCAGTTGATGGACACCTCGGCTGGTTCCATAACTTGGCCATTGTAAATTGTGCTGCTATGAACATGGATATGCAAGGATTATTATAATATTCTGGCTTCATTTCCTTTGGGAAGATTCCTGGGAGTGCCATCACTGGGTCATAGAGTAGTTCCATTCCCAGTCTTCTGAGAAAACTCCACACTGGTATGCATTGCAGGTGTATTTGTTTGCAGTCCCACCAACAGTGTAATAGGGTTCCTATTTCCCCACATCTTTGCCAGCATTCATTATTTGTGTTCTTGATGATTGCCATTCTAACTAGAGTTAGATGGAATCTCAGAGTAGTTTTAATTTTAATTTCTCTGATTGCTAAAGATGAACATTTTTTCATATATTTGTTGGCCATATGGCCATACCACCCTGAATATGCTGGATCTCATCTGTTATCAATTTTCTATGCACTTTTTGTTTCTCTTCCTGATTTTTTGGCATATCTAGAATATTCTTGACTAGTAAACAAGAGGCATAAAAGCAGTGATTTTTTTCCCTTTAAAAATGGATTATGTACATTAATATGCTCCTTATGAGGTCTAAGAAAATTGAAAGTACTATACATATGATGTTATGGTTACTACTATCAGTTATTAATGATAATTATTAATCAGATGATCATCATAGCTTGCTACCTCTGACATCTGTAGGTGATTGGTTGAGAGTCGAGCAAATACAGAGGAATGTCTTATTTACTTTCTTTAAATCACATTCAAAATGACTCAAGCACCCTTCAGTTCAATTCCACGATTAGGGCCTTCTTACATAACTCAGAAGCATCAGGTGGGCCCTTCACTCTGCTGTCCTACCCATGCGAAGAACTAATAGGACATTTGGAAACCAAGCTTGAAGGAAAGCTTGATGTTATGCAGTTTTTTTTTTCATATACTTGGAATCTTAAAATAAATGGTAGCTAGGAATTCAGACGCTTAGCCTACGACTGTCCCTGTTCTCTTAAAAAGTCCCACTCCAAGCCAGAGCCCTCCTATCTAATAACTTCAGGTCTGCGGCTGCTCTTTCTCTACCTCCCTGGGTACTACGTGGTGGTGAATTGAGGGCCTTTGTTGCTTTGAACAACTGCTGAACTGTCTCACAGTCTCAGTCTTCGGGTATTCTTTTTTTCTGTCTCTGCTTCTGCTCATCCTTCTCCAACTAGAATTATCCTCCTCAGAAACACAGACCAGAGGAAAACAAAATCCACAGAGGGAAGTAAGTACAGATGACTTCCACTTTTATCCCAGCAACAAAGCCCTTCCTTGGATAAGATCAAGGATCAGATCCCTTGGGAAGCAGTGGAAAGAAACACATTAATAACTCATTTATTCATCAACTAACTGTTGCATGGCAAATGACACAGGAGGTAGACCCCGAGGTGCTGGACATTTATGAGGGATTGCTCTTAGGATTAGGCGAAAGAAGAAACTGGAAAGTTATAAAATCCACAAAGAGGTCTAAAACTTGAGTGTTCCTTGAGATTTACCTCAGTTTGGGAGAGGGCCCTTGACTGCTATACTCCTTCCCTGATCAGCCAATGGATGCAAGCTTTTGCCATTAGGGCCATGAGCGTGAGCCAAGTGGCCCCTTCCCAGTCACAGGCAACCCCCAGGAAGAACTGGCAGACCTGGCAGCCCCGGAGCTCACAGAAGCAGAGGTCTGAGCAGCACAGCATGGTGCCCACTTCAGTTCATCTGCTTCTCCATGTCGGTTCTCTGAGCAGCTGCTCCTGGACTCTGTTGGGGATCTTTGCCTGTGGGAAATGTCTAAAAGGGAGGTTAATGGTACAAACTATAATCCCCCGAATTCTCAGGGCTATCACCGATACTTAGCTTCTCCCTGTACTACCCATTTTAAAATCCCTTCCCTCTCCGTGATTTGCCGTTCTAGGTGACTGACCTGGTGGTGTAATCTAGACTCTCTTTGCTGAGAGCTCTGAGTTCTTATTGTGTCCCCCTCCAAATCCTAAACTTTTCTATTTGACTTCAAATTGAGCAGTGATACCAAGAGATGTCTATATGGTTCCCACTGATGCCCAAACTCACTCCCCGCTCACCTGGGGAAACAGAATCCCTGCTTGCTCCTGATAATCAGTCATCCCCGCCACCAGGGTCTCTTGCTTTTGTCCACTAGTCCCTTGGCACAAAGAGCCCAAAATGTGAGGGAAACAGCTGTATCTTTAAGTTCAGTGCAACTCTTACTCTGGCCCCAGTGTGCTAAGAACCAAGACTTTTAAACCTATAAAGCTTAGACTTGCAAGACTATGTGTACATAGATACATATTGAAAGGTTATACATATATGCACATAATTGTGTGTTTTATATAAACAAACATAAGTACATATGAATATAGATTTTGTAAATATATATGTTCATAAGTAGATTATATGTATAAAATCATACATACATATATTTCTATATTTATGTGTATTCTATAGCCCTGTTTGCTGAGAGAAAATATGAGTAATGACATGCCAGTACCAGTGTGCATACCAAGCATCAGATTTTAATTTCTAGAAATAAACTTTTAGCAAGCATGGTGTCTCGGAGAAATGGCTGACGATAAAGCTGGAGCAGGTCAGTGCAGAGTGTGAGCACTGAGATGAACATGTGTCATGTTATGCCCAGGAGTAAGCTTGAAGGATGACGGAGACTTGGCAAAGCACACGGATACTCTGAACCGTCCACTCGCACCGCTTCTAACACCAAATGTGTGAGGTTTCCTCACGTGTCTGAACAACCAGTTTCCACTCTCTGACACTCTGTGGGTGCCCTACAGTTCAGTTCAATTTAATTTTGACTCTACCTGGAGTTCCTGTCAAGCTCCATGGGCTTAAGGGCTCTGTCCCACAAAACTGCCCACGTTAGATGCTAGTTGAAAGCATTGGTGCCGAGAGAGAGAGAGAGAGAGAGAGAGAGAGAACCATACTTGTATTTTTTTCTGTAAATTTGCCCTTATTTCAAAATTTAGAAGATAAAAATAAGGACTTTTCGCGTATGATTTACCATTATGTCAGACGAACCTTTAACCTTGACCCTCTCGGTTCAAATATACATTTTACTAAAAGGTTATTGTATAATTTTCGATACAGAAGTAAACCTAATCTGACACTCAGTACGAAGAGGCCAAAGGACTGAACTAGAAAAACACAAAGCTTTGTGCGCGCACACACAAATCTATGCACTCCTGACTTTCTTTGAAAGCAAAATGTTTCCATTCTTAAAGCTACTCCACCTTCTTTTACTGCTTTCTTTCATGTTACTTTTCTGAAAAAAACATTTTCTTCTTTGGTTTTACAATTTTCTTTATAAGTTTTTATGGGAAAGAGCACTGTAACTTTAGTGTACATTTGTAGTTGTGAAATAGCTTTTCTGAATCCTTTTGTTTATGCTCAGAAATGAGTCACTAATGTTTCCCAACATTTCTTGGGAAATAGAGGCCTGTGTCTTGTTAGTGTCACAAGCTGTCTTTTCCTGAAAATCAGCAAGTGAGTAAACCAAAATAAATCCAAATGGGATTTTTTTTTTTGAGGTACTAGAAGTTGAACCCAGGGGCACTTTACCCCTGAGCTACATTCTCAGCCCTTTAAATATCACGTTTTCTGTTTCTTTCATGGGATTTGGTATAAGTCTTACTGAAGAGAAAAAGTCTCAAAATCTTATCTCTACTTTAATAAACTATTTTAAAAATACAGATTCAGTCATAGGAAAATAAATTCTTCACTTACAACTTCCCCAACCCATATTTTCTTAAATGTTATTTTAAGGTACTTAGTTGTAGTTTCTATTTCAAGGTCTAAATAGTTAAGTGAGCACTTTACTTATTTTATGGGAATATGTACCTTTGGAAATTTTCTTGATGTATGTACTATTTATTAGCTTCTCCTAGGTTGTTCAATTTGTTTATCAAAGGCATTCTGAATTCTAATGCCTGGCTTCCTTTCCCCCTTCCTTTCTTCCATCTTTTATTTCATTTAGCAGCCAGGTGAGTAAATTAGCTCCTGGACTTTATGTTGCTGTATGAAATTACCCACTTGGATGTCAGTAATTTTAGTCTACCCCAGACTCCCCGAGGCAGGGCAAGGGGAGAAGTAGGAAGTGAGGAAGCTTGGAAGGAAATCTTCAAAAAGAAGACAAATATCTGGAAGTAAGCCAATAAATATCCTTTCTGAGGCTATTTAATCATATGCTCCTTGAGGGAGGGTCTTGATTAAGACCACCTCTTTAAGCTGGGCATGGTGGCGCACGCTTGTAATCCCAGTACTTGGGAAGCTGAGACCAGAGGATCCGGGTTCGTGGCTAGCCTCAGCTACTTAGTGAGGCCCTCTGCAACTTCATGAGACCCTGTTTCAAAAATAAATAATAAAAAATAAGGCTGGGGGTGTAGCTCAGAGGTAGAATGTCCCTGGGTTCAATCCCCAATACCGCAAAAAAAAAAAGAACACATCTTTGTAAGCTCAATGATCCTTTTCTTTTGTTTGAAAAGATAAAATGCCTTCTTTATGAAATACCTGAATGTGTACATTGTTTTCCTAATCTTTTTCTCTTAAACCGTTGCCTGTCCTAAAAGAATATTAATATCACCTTCCCACTGGTGGTAAGATATGTAGTCCCAATTCTTGGAGTGTCAGGGAGGAAAGGAGATTTCTCACAGAGGTAAGGGAGTGGTGCATCAGTTAAAAGTCACCAGCGGGGTATGTGGAGCCCTCACGGCAGCGTGTGCCAGGCTCTATGTCTTCATAATAACCCTACACGACAGGTATCACTGCCTTTCTTCACAGACTAAGAAATGAGGTCCTAAGAGGTTAAGGAACGTGCTAAGAATGCACTTGCTCTTCCCTCTGCTTGAAATAACCTTCTTAGCCCCATGTGGTGGTGCACGCTTGTAATCCCAGTGCTCGGGAGACTGAGACAGGAGGATCCGGGTTCGTGGCCAGCCTTAGCAACTTAGTGAGGCCCTCT
>PVJS01007978.1:12389-54543 GCA_004027185.1 Glis glis
AGGGAGGGAGGGAGGGAGGGAGGGAGAGAGGGAAGGAAGGAAGGAAGGAAGGAAGGAAGGAAGGAAGGAAGGAAGGACTTCTCAGTTCTCAAGGCTGACTTTTTCAGACATTGTTTAGGTTCCAGTTCAGGTGCCCCACACCTTCTTTGACTCTTCTGTTTACATAAGTCTACTCCATCCTGAGCAGGACAGACATTATGACATTTCTCCACTTTATTTCCTTCACAGCATTTATCCCTTCTGAAAATTTTTGTGAGTTCCAAGAAAGAATGAGACTTGTCCATCCTCTTTACTGTTTTATGCCCAACTTCTCGCCCTCTGTTTCACATACATAATTTTGGATGGAGGGATACCCAAGCAGACGTCCAGGCCTGGTGCCTGGGAGGCAGAAGCAGGTCTGGGGCGGCTGGGAGCAGCGGCCTCCGAGGCCTCCACTAGTTGCTGACTAGGATGTTTCTGTGCATCCGCTCTGGGGAAGCAGATTCTGAAGCCAGCTCCAACACCTCCTGCACCCTGTCTCTGACCCGCTGATGAATCTAAGCTGTGTTGCTTTTACAGTGCAGATGGATTCTTAACAAAATTCTATCTTCCTTTTCAAGTTGTTGCCTAAGAGACAATGTTTAATCCCTTGTGACTTTGATATTGTGTAATTTTCTCGGTACTGTTGCCAATCAGCCCATGAATAACATCAAAGGTGTAGTTTTGTGGAAAATTATGGTTAAAAGATACAGTCTATGGCCAGGAAAAGCCCCGGGGTCCAGCCTCAACAGGTCCAGGGGAATCCCTGAAGGAGGTGTAGGGTCAGCGAGGGAATGAGAGACAGGAGGCTCAGCAGTTCAGTGAAGCTGCAGGCACTGTCTTCGCCCAGCGAGCATCAGACTTTATTTTTATACCCTTTTTTACATCAGGAAGTCTTAACACTAACAATTTTCTGCTTAGTACATCATGAAAAATATTTTTTACTTAGTACATCATAGGACTCTTTACAGCGCAGTCATTTACCCACAGTTATTAACAACCCATTGTCCAGATGGTCACAACATGTTCCCTACCAATTACTCAGGTCCCATGCAAACTTGCATTTCTTCCCACAATGTCAACTTAGCTCTTTTAATCATTTGCATTGTTCTCGGAAATATCACGCTGCAATTATCAGGTGACAAACATAACCTTACCTAAAGGTTTTTGACTACTGCCTTTTATATATTTTTTATATAAGTCTTAACTATTTTTTATATTATGTGGCTACATATATTATGCTAACTAATAAACATCATTATGGCTAACTATATCTACTATTAATTATTTATATCTTTCCTATGTAGACTATAACTATACTTATGCTAAAGATTAAAAGCTATGAATAATGTGGTTAACTAGACCTTACACCTATACTTAAACTATATTCTATCTTAATGCCATTTATGCTTATATTCTATACTTTATTCTTTCTTTAGTTGAGCTTTAAGTTTTTCTATATATTTTTGTTTATTCTTCATGAACTTTTCCCACTACTCTTTTGTTTCTCTGTATTTGGCATTATCTAACCATCATTTATACAAAGTAAGCAGTGCTTGTAATTGATTAATCTTAGATGAAGTGAAAGAAGCACAAAATGTAGAGTTTCTAGCAAGCCTTATCATAAAGTTTATGTCTCTAGCTTGGACCCTTTTGCCACCATTCACCTTGAAGGTAAGCACCTGTGTAACTTAGAGGAGGGTCAGTCACAGGCTGATAGTCACAGGCTTGCTTGCTTGTTTTCCTCAAAGGGGAAACCAGAGCCTCCTACCTATCCAGTAGGCAGGCCTCCCAGAAGCCATAATTGTTGGTACAGCAGGTCATTGTTTATGTTCCTCCTTGTTCTGAGCACTAGCTAATAATTTACAGACTGGCAGGTAGTACTCATTATCTGGTTTAACTCTCTTTTCCTATAAATCATTTCTATACTGGGAACAACAGTTTTCCTGCATTTCACCTGTATTTGAGTCATTCTGCATAAATTGAGTTTTGGCATAAGTCCTCCAGTTCCCGTCACCAATCCCACAATTATTAACATTAATAGTAAGGTCACCAATAGGCTAGGCCGCCATTAGAGGATGTCAGCTCTGCGACAAGCCTCCTTCTGCTGTGACTCTGTCAACCAGCCGAAGAAACTTTGGCTTTGCCTTTTGGTCCCGACATCTCCCACATTTATTAACATTAACAATAAGGCCACCATCAGGCTAGCCGCCATTAGAGGATGTCTGCTCTGCGACAAACCTCCTTCTGCTGTGACTTGTCAAACAGCCGAAGAAACTTTGGCTTTGCCATTTGGTCCCGACATCTCCCACATTTATTAACATTAACAATAAGGCCACCATCAGGCAAACCTCCTTTTGCTGTGACTTGTCAAACAGCCGAAGAAACTTTGGCTTCGCCTTTGGCCCCGGCAGAAAAGAATTTCTCTTGGAAAAATAAGCTGATCCTGTAGGGAGGAGCTGACTCTGTGATTTCATTACAATTACAGTGAAACTGCTGAACTAAACAACAATCCCCTCACCCTTTTCAATTATTTATCACAATTTCCATTTAAATGGAGATAGTTGGAGCAGATAGAAGTCTTCCTTTCTGTTTTCCCTTCTGCACTTCTTCACCACAAGTTAGAAATGTTTAGGCTCCATTTTTCACTCATAGGACTGAATGAACTCATGGCCGTGTCTTGGTGTCATGTCTCCGGGTGTTTGTAAAGATTTTTTCCCCCTGTATGTTTGAGTACGGCAATGAGTAAACAGAACAAAACTCATCCTCTAGTATTTCTTGCTTGATGCCAGCTAACTTTCATATGGCTCTCTCATCATATTTTTTTGGCATTACTGCTTTATGTACGGCTTTCAGTCATTGTGAAGTCTGTAAATATATAAACTGCTCTTGCTCTGGGGAAACTATCATTTTATTATGTCCGGCTCAACATTCAAACCCTACTTTATTATCTGTGTTAGCTCAATGAAATACATGCTAGGTTTCTGGGAATCTTGAAAAGACTCCATGAGCACTGAGTTAAACAGCACTTGAAAACTGACAAGGAGAATTTCCTGATGAAGTGGAATATGAACTTGTTAGTAAATAGCATGATGGATGCACCATTAGAAATAGAATGACCCCAGGACAAAACTTGAAACCCAAAAAGAACACAGAATTGTTAAAATGATTGATTTTTCTATTTAAAAATCTTTTGCCATTGTTTTCTTCCCACAGATGTGTTCTGACTTCTTAAGTCATTAGCAAGCTGTTTATTCCATTTTTATACTGGACCAAATTACTTTTATCTATCTCTCCCAAAAATTTCTTCCCAGAATTTCAAGATCTCTGGATGAAATATTGCTAGCGTGGCATATACTCTTGCTTAGTTAATGACTGTTTATCATTTTCTTTCGACATAGAAATAAACATTTATTCTAAATGAAATTTTACATACCAATGCATCAAGAACTATCATAAAAATCTAAGTAAAAGCTACTTTCTTCCCTTTTGTCATTTTGTAAGTTGATAAAATTATTCTCCATTTTTCCTACTTATGAGTTGTTTGAAAATTCACCCTGGGTGTTGCTCATCATGCTTCTTTCCTTAAATTACTCTCAGATGTCATATTTCCCCTCCCTGACACAGAAAATTAAAGTTTAGTTTTCTAGGCAACAATAGGGAAAATTAGAGTTCTGTGTTTATTGTTATTATGACTGATAAATTGAAAGATGAAAATAGTATAATTTCCTAATAGTTAAAATACTATATTGATATCTCATTCTGGTTAGATGAAATGATTTATGACAAATATTTTATTTATTATAAAGGCTATATATTAAAATTACCCTCAATTATTTTTAATATTAATTTAAACTCAATTATGATATGATACATTCTCATCTATGAATTAGAGTGTTGAAAAAAATTCTTATGTTTTTAAAGTTTTCTGCCTTAAAACTTTTAGAATTAGTATTTTTATTCCATAGATAGTTTTGGTATTTTGTGAAATTTTTCTCTTTTTTTTTTTTTTTTGCGGTACCGGGGATTGAACCCAGGGGCGTTCTACCTCCGCGCTACACCTCTGGCCCTATTATTTTATACTTTATTTTGAAACCAGGTCTCACGAAGTTGCGGAGAGCCTCACTAAGTAGAGAGAGAGAGAGAGAGAGAGAGAGAGAGACAGAGAGAGAGAGAGAGCTGAGGCTGGCCGCGAACCCCGATCCTCCGGTCTCCACCTCCCAAAGTACTGGGATTACAAGCGTGCGCCACCACGCCCGGCTGAAATTTTCTCTTAATTAAATTTTTTAAAATAATGTCCTCTTCCTTTAAAGAAATTATACATAATGACCTGATTTTTAAATATATATATATAGAGAGAGAGAAAAAAACAGAAAAATTGGGAAGGGATAAAACAACCATTAATCAGCGCTATGTGTTACATCATACATTAGTATTAGAAGCATATTTTTTCTCTCTAAAACTAAAAAGCTTAGCAAAGTTCAGACGCTGGATGGATACAGAAATTGTGAGGCATCCATATAATGTTAACCAAAGCAAATATAGTAGTAATATATTCAGCAACATGGGGGCTCTTAAAACCATTATGCCAAGTTAAGAAACTAAACACAAAAATCTACAGATGGTATGATTCCATTTGTATGTAATTCTAGAAAAAACAAATCTATAGAGATAGAGATTGCTAAAGGCTGGGGATTGGGGAAGGGGTTTGGCTACAATGGAGCACAAGGGAACTTTTTAGAGTGATAGAAATACTCTATATCTTGATCTGTGTGTATTTGTCAAACCTAGAACTGTACCAAAAATGTATAAACTTTATGTAAATTATTCCTCAATGAACCTGACCATAATAACACAATCAAGTCTACTCATGGGAGAGCTTAAAAAGTTTTAATGGATGTTTCCAGAGGATACATTTTCACTAAAATTTTTTCTCATAAATTTTTTCTTATTTTTAATGGATACATAAAATTTGTAAATATTAATGAGGTATAATGTAATGCTTAGATACATGTATATATGTGTAATGTTTAATGAACTATCTCATCAAATAAAACAAACTTTCTTTATAATTAAAAATAGCAAACAAAACTATCGAACAAAACTAGTCTTCTGTTGAATATACAATGCTGACTTTCAGAGCTAAAATTAATAATTTGGCAGGGCAAAGGAAAATACATTGAGCTAATCTTCATCTTTTATAACAGAAAGTCAGTAGGCAATCCTGATAGTTGATAAATGAAGAAATACAGAAGTAGGTAAATGTAACAAGTAAAAAAGAGTGTCTTTATCAAAATCCAAACCTGCTGGTACCTTGATCTTAAATTTTCCAGCTTCTAGACCTGATATTCAGTCCATGTTACTATCATTGGGATGCAAAACCCTACTCCTGTTTCATTTACTTATTCCCTGTTAACCTTATTATTCTTTCTATTTTTCCCAGTCCCTAGAGGCAATCATTATAATAGTTAATTTATCCTAATTTTATAGATATAAAATTGAGGATCAGAGATCACATAGCAAGTCATTAGCAGAACTTGAATTGAAATTCAATTTTCTAATAGCCCAAAAAAACATATGGTATACTCTCCATCACTGCTTCGATCAGTTTTGCCATCATAAAGAGGGAAGCGAGTTTATATACATTCTCCCATAGAATTTATAAACATTTCAATGTTAATTCAAACTCTAAAACGCAAGTCTTAATATTCCATAAAATTCTCTGAGTCAAAAAGATGCTCAAGCAAAATATATTAAATATTGTCATGAAGTATCATGAATTGATTTTATTTGGAAAAAGAAAACCATCTAGAATTCTTTTGAGAACTACTGTCCTAAACCTCCATGACTATGATTAAGACTGCTTTCGTGGTAGATGGTGGAGGCCTCTATGCTATGACTAATTACAATATTTGCCATAAAAGTTTGCCCATGTTAAGTTATTATGACTAAGCGTAGTATTTTTCCAAAATTGTGTGAGTGCTCATGACTAACATGTAAGGCAGTGATGCTGCCCACCCAGAGGAAATTTTAACACTATGCTAATAAAGTTTAAGTTGCAAGGACCCTCACTTGCAAGGGCTTTTTCATTAAGGTCATTGTCAATATTTTTTCTTGAAGGAGGTCCCTAAATTTTATCCCAAAAAAATATTTTGTAGAATTACAACACATGTATATCTAAGAACATGGATCTGCCTAAGGCTATTTTCTGTGACTAGTCCTAATAAGATCACACAATCACATGGGTATACACTCGTACTGTCACGTTGGGTATAAATACAAGTTTTAGATTCAAAGAAAAGATAATACAAATTGATAACCAAGACAAACAGCATGGTCAAAACTGCTGTAATTCTTTCATCAATAAAACACAGAAAAGAAAAACCAAAGCTTTTCCTCAATGATCTCTGTACTGGTGAAATAGTAAAAGTGAGTATAAATGTAAAAATAGCTGACCTAGGAAAGTTCCAGGCCAGCGTGCAGCAATTTAGGGAGACCTTGTTTCAAAAATAAAAAATAAAAAGAGGCTGAGGATGGAGCTCAGAAGTAGAATGCTTCTGGTTTCAATGCCTAATACCACACACACACACACACACACACACACACACACACAAGCTGACCTCTAATAAATCTGTGATTATGCATATAATTTCTGTGCTGAGACAATGTCACTTCATTAAGGCCTATCACATTTTAATCGGCATTCAATACATAACAATACATTTTATTAAATGGGGGATTCCCTCCCCTATTTAAACACACACATGCAATTCTATCTGTATTATACATGTGATATTCTTGAGTAAGGTTTTGAGGGGAATGATTATACTAAATATCAATACTGATTATTCATAGCTTCTTTAGCAATAATATTCAATAGATTGACAATGTTTTAATCAAGGAAAAACTTCATTTTGTAAATATAAAGGGAAAATTTAATGGGCAAATTACAAACCATGTGTATATTTGTGTGTGTGTGTGTGTGTGTGTGTACAAACAAAAATTATACAAGTCCCCAAATATTTGAATTAAAAAGATTAAAAAATACAAAATCAAGTAGTTTTGTCAAGTGGTGACACTTCATAGAATATGTGCTATGAAATATTTTCTACCTTTTGAACTTTTAAGTATTCAACCATAATTACAAGTGTTGCAATAAATAAAATATTAGACAAATAATTGATGACAGAAAATAAAATTTTGGAATCAACTTTTGTGCACAAAACTTTAAAAATGTTTTTATATTAATTCAGTTTTGGAAAAAAGGAAAAGGAACGAAAGGAAGAAAGAAAGAGAGAGAGAGAGAGATAACACTTAGCATGCACTGAAAGATAATGACATAGTGACACATGAAAGATAAAGGATTCATAAAGCAGACAATATGCTAGGTTCCTCAGAAAAGATGAATTATTAGAGTAAGTACCTCAGGAGCTTAAAATATATAGTTCAATAAAGAAAAAAATTCAACAGATAAAATAGTACAAAGCAACTAATTGTGCAACTCCCTGGCACTTTTATTAGTTAGGATTTACTTGGCTGTACATGATAAAAATCTAACACAGAGAAAAGGGGAATTTGGCTCACAATTCAGGAGTCTCTTTGGCCACAAGACCAGAGATTCTAGTTTCCCATTCTTTCTCTCTGTGAGTTAGCTTTATGCCCTCAGACTAGCTTTGCCATTAGGCTGTCTGAAAGAAGCAATAAGCTCGAACCTTTGCAGCCTCAGGACCCCAGCCCAAATTTGCAAAACATCTGGGAAGAACTCTTGCCAACCTGGGGCATTGCTCACTTCCTTTACATGACAGTGGCCAGAAGTGGAGTGTATAATTGGCATGAATTGTGCTAGGTCTTCACTCTCAACACCAATTACTGTGCAGAGGAGATTGCACATTAAAAAAAAAATAGCTATTCCCCTTTCACTCACTTGCTGAAGGGGACCAAAAATCAGTATCCTAAAAGAAGGTATCTCTCATTTCTGGTTAAATCCTTTTGGGTTTTCTTGAAAATTGATTAAGGAACTCTAAGCATTTTATTTTTTACTGGTGCCCTGTAATCATACATCATGATGAAGTTCATAGTGAGAGAGGCGTACATGCACACAGCACTCGGTAAATATTTCAATTATACATTCTTGGGCAGTAGAGGATCTTAAAGTTCACTAAATCCTATTGTGCAATTAATGTCACAAGAGTTATGAGTATTAACACTGGGACTAGAACCCAAATTTCTATACTCATAGGAATGTGACTTTTTCATGACATTAGATTGTGAAATTGGAGTCTCAAAACCTGACCCCAAAGAGAGTTAAGGAACTGTAGACAAGACATAGAACAGAGATGAAGAGAACAAAGTCTTGCTTGTAGATAGTGCCAGTAGTAATACAGAGGACTAAGACGGATTTCTGTGCATGAAGATTTATATATATGAGAAAAGATTTTTAACACTCACTTATGCCAGAAAAACTTAATATAAATATACTTTATATTTATATAAGAAAAGATTTTTAACATTCACTTATGCCAGAAAAACTTAATATAAATATACTTTTTAAAGCTGGGCATGGTGGCGCACACTTGTAATCCCAGTACTTTGGGAGGCGGAGACGGGAGGATCCAGGTTCGTGGCCAGCCTCAGCTCGCTCTCTCTCTCTCTCTCTCTCTCTCTCCCCCCCTCCCTGTCTCTCTCTCTCTCTCCTTAGTGAGGCCCTCCGCAACTTCATGAGACCCGGTTTCAAAATAAAGTATATGAAATAGGGCCGGGGGTGTAGTGCGGAGGTAGAACACCCCTGGTTTCAATCCCCAGTACCACAAAAATAAATAAATAAATAAATAAATAAATAAATAAATAAATATACTTTTTAAATGTTTTGCCCTCCTAACATCCAAGTGTCTTATGTGGTGAATGAATACCTTTCCTCAGCGATTCTATGTATACCAGAAGAGTCAATGTATACCTTCTACTATGACCCAAGACTGGAATCAATTACTTTCTGAAGTGAATAATGATGAAGGAAAATGATACATGGAACTCTAAGGACAGATAATTCATTCAAACCACATTATATTAATGGGAAGTGGTTTCCTAACTTGATCCTATGTGTTTTTGTTTAACTAGCAGTGGTCTCCCTCAGGTGTCAAGTTAGCTGGTTACCCCATGGCTTGCTTCCCGCCAGGCGGTGATGCAGGAGATGTACTCAGTGATTGGGGCTGGACTCATTTCTCTGATTGCCAAGAACAGCAAGGGAGCCTCAGATTAGAGTAGGAACTGGGATGCCTAATTGTCAGGGCATTTTTAAGGCACAGAGCTCATGTCTACGAAAAGAAAACAGTCTATATCAGACTGTTCTCTTATTGACCATTAGCATACACCTTTTCCCAAGTGTCTGTGGATTGTTCAGTGTTTCTCTCCTGTTTGGAATCCTTTTGAATGCTACCCATCTTTTTGAATCCTACCCATCCTTTGAATCTTATCCCAATGTTCATTCCATACATGGTTCCCTTCTTGTTCATATGCTACATGATTCCTTGAGTGTAACCCACACTCAAGAACTGATACAGATGGATTCAGGTGTTTGTGGTGTATCCTGTATTAGGTTTAAGTTTGTTGTAGATGCTAAACTTAGACCTTTCATGGAGTCATTAACTCATTCACCTCTTCATTCCCTAGGAATTTGTTTAATGCCCCTTGTGTTGCAGGCATCGCTCTGGCTGTTGCTGATAGACCGTAGCCATTTGTATCTACCATAATGATTGATTCATAGACATTCAGTAAATACCTCTTGACTAAATTAACGATTGAATTAATCAGTAAATAATAGAGAAAGTGCATATGCATAGAATGGAACCCACTGTGATACGGGAAAGGCCACAAACTATGTTACTATAAAATTCGTACAGAGGAAGTTACACCAACACATGGCACCAATGCAAGAAAATTTATGAGAAAACTTGGGGCCAGAAACAGTGCTTTATTTTATGAGCTCTGGAAATAGTTTCCTTTTACTGCAGAGAAGTGTTTTAATTCCATGGGCATATTTGAAAATTTTTTGAGCGTTGCTTCCACAAACCATATATTTAAGGCAGAGAAGATTAAGTACTACCCTTCACTTTCATCCAGTAAAATGTGTGCCTAAATGCTGCAAATCTTTACATTTCCGTAAAGTAAACTGCTTTAAGAAATCACTGAGAGAGCTCTTCTTGTATAGAGATATTCTGTTGGGTTCTTTATACATGTTCTCATAACGTAAATTTCCCCAAAATCTTATCCTTAGTTCTCAAAATCGTAGCAATTCTGTGCTAGCAGTGTTAGGAGCAGCAACACACAAGGCTCTTTTGCAACCATGGTGAGGGCACAATTGGTACAATAGTTTTGCATTTCCTCATAACCATTATTCGGTACAAAGGCTATGATTACAGCCCCCAACCCTGGTTGAGTTTGGCCTAAATCTGGATTCAACACTTCCAAAATGTGATCTAGAAGTAGGTTTTCATTCTTTGTATTTGTGCCTCCGTTCCCAAATTTATATAATGAGGAGAATAATTGTACATGACAGAATATAAATAGGTCACATTGTCTTCATAGTATACTTTAGAGGTAGAATTACAGTGTATTGAACATTAATAAATCTGTGGATGGTTCTGGAAGCTCCACTTTCAAATTTAGGTTTGATCTAGTCTAATGCAAGCTACCATCACCTAAAACTCCTAAAAAAATAAAGTTATTTCTTTCTCACACAGCAGTCTAAGGCAGGTGCTACTCGTTGGCAGCACCAACTCTCTTCCATGCTGTCACACAAGGACTCACGTTGACAGAAGCTCTGATGAGGTATCTCAGGGCATCATGGTTATCTCGTCCTGGTGAGCTGAACTGGATAAAGATTTGGAGTTGTTTACTTTGGCTGGACCTGGAAACAGTATGTCACTACTATAACATGGCGGCGTATTCACAGAAAGGAGACTAAAATTATTGTCTAATTTTGTGTTCTAGAAGAAGACAATATAATTTGTTGTTTCATTTTGTTTTTGTAAAAAACAGCAAGCAGTTTCTACCACAGTTCACCCCTCCAGTAATGAAATATTAACGGGTAGCCTTTTCCCATATTTATAGCAAACTCTTCCTCTCTCAAAGTGAAGCGGCATAAAATTCCATTCTATTCCTGCCGCCACGTCGAAGTCCAGGATATATGGAAGATACTCAGTCCAGCTGGTTAGGACCAGTTATGTGTTCTTGTGTTTCAATTTCCATGAAATAAAAGATAGTATACACTAGTGAAGCAAGAACATTGATAACCATGATAAACACCCTTTCTGAAAATGGATGAATGTAAAACTCACAGCAGGCAGGCTCACAGAGCAGAGATGGACGATGGAATCCTCTGGGGGTTGCATGTTTAAGTCTCTCCACACTGACAGGGGGTTAAATTTCATAATTAGGTCTTGGGTCTGAATTCTGGAAGGAATCCTTGTCCATAAATTCTGATGTTGCCCTGTTACAGGATCTTCCTTCTATATTTCCTTCCATAGACACCTTTGAATGTGCATTGGGGAATATAGCTTTAGGACGATTTTATGAAATGAATTTATTGACCTGAAATTTATATACAAAACTATACATATTTATTTTTAGTGTATACAATGTTTTAAAATGTGTATACATTGTGGAATGGCTAACTTATGCCAAGTAACATATGCATTATTTCACATGTTTAACCATACATGTTTAATGTATACAGTCTGATGAGTTTGAACATATGTATAGACCCATAATAACTACCACCACAATCGAGTATTAAATATACTCACCACCTCCAGGAGCTACTTTATGTCCTTGTGTGGTGTTTTGATGGTTTATAGTGGTAGACCCTTAAAACGGCATCTATGCTCTTACCAAACTTTTAAGTACACAATACCATATTGTTAACTCTAGATTCTATGTCATGAAGCAAATCTCTAGAACTATTTTATCTTATATACTGAAACTTTAAATCCATTGAACAACAGTATTTTTTCTGCTGTGATTGGTTCATTTTACTTAGTACAATGGTCTCTGGGTTCATATCTATCATTGTGAATAGCAGGATTTCCTTCTTTAAACAGGCTGAATTATATTCTGCTCTATGTGTTTATTCATATTTTTAAGTCCATTCATCCTTTGATGGGCATTTCAGTTGTTTTCAATTCTTGATAATTGTGAATAATGCAGCAAAGGACATGGGAGTGCATTTTATCTATTAAATATGGTGATTTCAGCTCGTTGGGCTATAAACTCAGAAGTGAGATTGCTGGATTATATGGCAGACATATAGACCAACAGAACAGAATAGAGAACTGAGAGATAAACCCACACATGTACAGTCAACTGAGCTCTGATAAGGCTGCGGAGAGCACACAATGGGGGAAAGATAATCTCTTCAACAGAAGGTGATGGGAGAACCGGGTAGCCACACGCAGAACAATGAAACGGGACCTCTACCTTACACAATCAACTAAAACCAACTCAAAATCGATGGAAGACTTAAATGTAAGACCTGAAACTGTAAAAATCCTAGGAAAAATCTCTAGACGCTGATTGATTTTAGCAATGATTTCTTCGGTGGGAATGTCAAATGGCACATCTACTAAGGTAAACAATATGGAGAGGTTCCTCCAAGATCAAAGACAAATGGGAGTCCAAGGATTGTTTTACACTTAGTCTTTTCTGTTTTTACATTTTTTTTGTTAAGCTCATAGTCTTTAAATTCCCTCAAAAATCTTACCAAGGTTCTAAACTAGTTCCAGTTTTATTGCTAGTAACTGTTTTAGACTTACTTCATAGTATGCTGTAGTATGCTTTTGCTTCTTTGATTCCCCGCCTATGTCTTTAAATAAATTGGTCTTGGTGTAAAGGCAACATCCTTATTCTGATCTTTTTTTTTCCCTCCAGGGTTAAATTCTGTGTTTAACTGAGAAGACCTGTGACGTGGTGCTCAAAGTCTTAACTTTTTTAAACTCTACCTCATGTTAGCAGTTCTGAAGAAATAGGCTTCTCCAACACTGTAAAAGCCTTAATGTCTGCCTGTAAACCAGCTAGTTCTTTTCCAAGCTCGTTTATGCTTCTTAATCAAATACATCAAGTAGCATCCAAGACAAACTAATCCTGACATTTTCCTCCACCCTCTTCCCCCTGAGCTACAGTTCTGGTAGAACCTTGATCTTCAAATTTTTCAATATCAATAGTTTATACAAATATTTAATGAAAGCATAACAGATCTCTGCAGCACATTAGCATCCTATATCTCTTAGCTGCATAATGCTGCCTAATTGTGGACGTAGCACTAACACCCATTCCAGTCTGTTTTAAGCTTACCATCCAGAGGCACACCTGAGGGGAAAAGAATGCCGCAGACCCAGAGCAGATTGAGAGGGGCAATCAGGGGACCTCACTCTTTGGTGAAGGTCCCGCTGGACCCTGGTCCAAAGCTTTTCTTCATTCTTGAGGAGGGAGGTTGAGGTATGGGTGCTGCTGCATACGTGCAGAGCTCAGGAGGCAAAGTTTAACTAGTATACGTGCAGCGAGGGCTAGAGGTAAACATTTAACTTGGCTGGCTGCAGAACAATTGTAGAGAGTCATAGAGATAGTGGTTAGCAATAAAACCGCTGAGGATGTGCAGAAGATCCTTGAGACAATGTTTGACAAGCGGGATATTTGGGAGTAGGCGCCAGCAAGAGACCCCGGAACGTTTACCTTGGAGGAGCGGGCTGCTTTTAGCGAGTCCATCAGTCTGATCGTGGCTTTCCATGACCCTTAGACCTTTCCTAGGCAAATGTGAACCTGTTTCTGGCAGTCACATTCTTCACAAAAGAGCATGGAGACACACAGAGAGATTTTTCAAGCTAGGGCTGGAAGCAGCACATTTTACTTCGGTTCCTTTGTATAATAAGCAGGCACAAGACCAGAACTAACTTCATTGGAGGCTGGAGAATGTAATGTAGCCATGTGTCCAGGAAGAAAAGGAAATGGATTTTGGTGAGTGCATAATAGTCTTTATCACAACTTCTCATGATTTAGAGTATACATTTATTTTTTGCCCTTATAATAACACTAGACCTAGAGTTTTTACTGTGGATTCTGTTTGAATTTTTTCAGGAAATTGGCTATTTTGAGTTGTATAAGTAAGGGTTTCCCACCATTTATGGATTTAAGTTTTATATGAAATATCAAATGTATATTTTTTAAAATGCAATATGAGACAAAGGTCTGAAAAGCATATTAAATGAGATTTTACCATATTTACTTCAGGATAAATATAATTTACCATTTTTAACAGATTATGCTATCAGTCTTTTGATAAAATATTCAATTATAGTATGATAGTTGAACATCAGCTGAAATTTCTTAAGTATCTAATTAGAATCAAAATGGTCCAAAAAATATTCATTCTTATAAAGATACTTAAACTTCCTGAATAGGAGGGAAATCTTTGAAAAACATTGCACTATAGACAAGATATACAGAGAAAAAGAACAAAAATATGATTATCACAGTAGAGTCTAACCCAATCTAGATTTAAAGACCATGTATTTCTTTACCTCTGAATTTCCAGAATTAGACAGGTACTGAGCAAGTAAAAGGTACTAAATGCATATTTGATGAACCAATGAGTTAAAGAATAATGCATGAATCAGAGTAGCAGCCACTATAAAGAGCTGTGGGATCTCAAATTTTCCTAGCAAAGTCACTGTAATGGAAGTCTTTAAAATTTATGGTAGATAAGTGGTCATATTTCCAAATAATAAGTCATTTCTATAATTATGTAGTAATGACAACATAAATTATTTTTAAATACTCAAAGCATAAAAATTAGTAAGATCCAGTCACATTGTTATTTGATTCTTATATTTGAATTTTGCTGAATACTAAACCTATATAAAAAGTGATAGAAAGGTATTTGGATAACAACAATTTTTAAAACAAAATGGGAATTATGATCAAAGATAAAATTATGATATTAGTGCAGTCTATGTTTAAAATTATTATGTGAGAAGCCTATACACTGGTTAATATTAGAAACATGAATTATAGCAATCAGGGTATATTTTCCACTAGCAATAACTTATTGGGATTAAGTTCCCTACAAATGACAGAATTTTGTTTTTCTTTATGGCTAAGTAGAATTCCATTGTGTGTATATACCACATTTTCTTTACCTATTTAATCTGTTGACACATATCTGAATTCATTCCATAATTTGACTATTGTGAATTGTGCTGCTATAAACATGGATGCACATGTATCACTATCATATTCTGACTTTAATTCTTTTGGAAAGATACCAAGGAGTAGTATAGCTGGGTCATATGGTGGTTCCATTCCTACTTTTTTTTTTTTTTTTTGCGGTACCGGGGATTGAACACAGGGGCATTCTACCTCCGCGCTACACCCCCGGCCCTATTTTTTATACTTTATTTTGAAACCCGGTCTCACGAAGTTGCAGAGGGCCTCACTAAGTAGAGAGAGAGAGAGAGAGAGAGCTGAGGCTGGCCAGGAACCCGGATCCTCTGGTCTCCGCCTCCCAAAGTACTGGGATTACAAGCGTGCGCCACCACGCCCGGCTCCATTCCTACTTTTTTTTTTATGAACCTCCATACTGATCTCCATAGTGGTTGTACTAATTTATAATTTCACCAACAATATCTGAGTTCCTATTTCCCCACATCCTTGCTAACATTTGTTACTGTCTGTATCATTGTCATTGTAAAAGGTGTTAGATTAAATCTCAGTGTAGTTTTGATTTGCATTTTCCTGATTGCTAGTGATGTTGAACATTTTTTTCATATATTCATTGGCCAATTCTTTTGAAAAGTGTCCATTCAGTTCAGTTGCCCAGTTTTTTATTGGGGTTTGTGTGTTTTTAGGATATTATCTCTAAGACAAAGTTTGATGGTTAATGTGATTAGTGGGTACAGAGGAAAGTGAATATATTATCAATGCCTCAAAATAGTTTGATAGTTGAAATCATGCAATCAGATTTGTTCATTTCTAAGTTGGTCTGGATATGAATATTATTAAAGAAAAATCAAATAGAGAGTAGAGTTAAAAGATAAGTTTTGAAGGGAGAGAATGAATCAGCAAAATTAGCATTTTACAGATGAGTTAGAGGAAAAAAATTTTTTCCTGAGCCTTTTCCTTTATTTTGAACACAGTGCTGCTTAAAATGTTGCTGAAGAGATGAAGAACATAAAGAGATTGTAGCAGGCTGAATCTTAATATTTATGGAGTAAAAGTATCAGAAATATTTCTATCAATCACTAACACTCTGATATTAAATATTAGCAGTATTTCTAACAAGAAAACATTTCTAGCAAAGCATTAGCAGCCACATGTCAGACAATATGCTCAGTACAGGGGCTAACTTGGTGAGGGAGAGAGACCAAGAAACACTATTTCTTGGTGCTAAAGTTATAATGGAATTTTCCTCTAGTCTACAAAATTGAATTTCTTCCCATGTTGAAAGACAGCAATCTGAAACTCCGATCTCTCCTCCTTGCACTTAGGTGTAACATTGTGCATCTGGACAAGTGTTCCCAACATAGATACATGTTCCCTTGTTAAATCACACAGGTAGAATAGAATTATTCTTCTGCTATTACAGATTATCTATTTGAAAATGGGATTTAATCGAGGAGGAAGAGAGCAATACAGGAGGAAAGAGCAAGAATGTAGAGTTAAATGTAATGGGACTACATGTAAAAAGCTTAATAAGTTAACATTAAATAAGATCATCACGTTTTACAAATAGCAAAACTATTTCATTGCCAATGAAAAAGATCAAAAATAGTTTACTCTCCAGAATTTACTAAGAATAATGGAATAACCTTAAAAAAAGAAAGGAATCCAGTGACAGCTAAATTGTATTGTACTGTGATGAAAAAAAAGTACTGACAATTTTTGTTGGAAACCATCTAAAACAGGCATGGGAAAAAATGAGACAGCATGTTTCATAGCCATAACTATGAAGACAAAGTAGATGATCTAATAACTCTTTCACTCTCCAATTTTATTGTTTCTCCATTAGAGTGAAACAAGAATGGTAGAAATCCAAGCCCCCACTGTGCCCTGTTTGAAAAATGAGGCATTCAGCTCTTGATAAATGCTATATCTCTGTTAGAAAGAGTAGAAATCTTGACATCACCCCATGGGTTTAATTTTAAAATGAATATAAATGGCTTTTAGTACTTTTTATTGTTCTGTCTGTGCCGGCAGTGTGAGCCATAGGTCTTCCTATATTGCACTGTAAATAAACAGCGTGTCACCAGCGTTAGACTCACTGTGATGGATGGTGCACCTTTCTCAACCCTCAATTGTCTCATTATCCAGGTTCTATTGGGTCATTAAACAAACATTAGAAATGTGGATACTTGCTCTCCCTAGAATAGAATTAGTCACTTGGGACTTTTGGCTCAAGAATGACTCAGTAACTAAAACTTCTTGAAAAACTATATATGTATAGCATTAGTTTCATACAATGTAATACATATATTTACATGATTATATATGCTTTGATATATATATATTATATTTGATATATATATTTGATAAATATAATATATAATATATTTGATATATACATATATATACATATATACATATATATGCATATATATATGCTTTGATTTTATAGCATAAGCTGTGTGGCTAAGGATATAAAATACCTCTTCCCTTTTTATTATTTTAGGCTAATGCCTATTATTTTTATGCAGCATTTCAGTGCTGACTAACTCCTTAGCAGAGAATGAACATTAGTATATTCAAGGTTTGTGTTTCTGTTTATATCTATCTTCTTAATCCTAAGCATTAAGAGCTTTAATCCACAGAATATTTCAGAGAAAATTAAGAAATGTATTTTATAGATTCTGCATCTCACACAAGATGATCGGTCTCATATAAAGAACAAATAATGAGTGCTGGAAGTACAACTACACAAAGGAAGCAGAATAAATACGTTTACCTCGTGTTCTTCTTCTTTTATCTAAACCAAAGCATGATTTTATACTACTTAGAACTTTAAATAAATAATCTAGTCTCTGTTACATATCCCAGGTCAGGGACCAGAGTTATAAGGCTCAAAGGAGCATTTCCAGGGAGCTGGGATGTAGCTCAGTGGTAGAAGCACTTGCAAAACCCTGGGTTCAATTCCCAGTGTGGCCAAAAAAAAAAAAGGAGCATTTCCATCTTCCTTCCCTCCCTCCCACTGCTGGCATTTCCTGGAGGTTAGAGAGACTCCTTTCAGGACTAACAATCAATTAATAAATTGGCCAATTAACATGTATTTACTGAACATTCTCTTTGTATAAGATGCTGGTAAGGCGTTACAAGAAACACACACACTAATTATACATATATATATATACAATGACTACAGATAATAAACTTGAAATAAAATCAGATTGGCCACAATCTGATTTTAAAACAAAATGATAATTAAATTAAAATACAACATTAATGACAATTCGATAATGACAGCATATGAACTAATATTTTAGTATAACAATATCAACTATATACTTTCCAAGTGATTAATTGCCAGTTTTCCTGTTTTCTTTGCTTATTTCTGTTAAACTACTATGATATAAAATATGATGGGGGAGATAGGAGATATCATACTTTCTTTTAGAACAAATGAGCCAAGTAAGTACCTACGTTTTGCCCTTGTGATTCAGGCTCTCTGGACCCTCAGGATGCCCAAGTTACACAGCTCAAAGAAATAGGTCCCTAATGGGCGTCATACTCTGAAACTTATTTCTTCTCTATACCTAAACTTTAAATTTAAACCTTTTGAGATCATTTGACCCTAAAAGGGAAAAAGCACTATTGTTCAGTTGTTTATTTGTACAAGATGTTTCTATATTCTGCAGTGACTGAGCTACCACATTTTTTCAGTCAAGACTACATAAAAACATGTCTTTTCTGAGCTCCAGTTTGAATGTCATAATTCATCAAATTGAATTGGAGATCCTCTTATATCCTATAAAATCAGTGTCCTCCTCCAGTTCCTATATTAGCCTATGAAAAGAGCAATGTGCTATAAATTTTGAACCCTTTCAGTAACTTAATAGCAGTCTTAGTATATTCTCTTCTTTCTGGATAATTATAATATGCATTGTATCATAAAAGTAGCTAGAATAGAAATCTATAAAGCAAACATCAGTGGGTATCAAGGAAACTTCATGAGGCAAAAGGGTCCTAGTTTCCTCTGAGACTTGCCTGTGTGGTTGTTTCTCTGTGGTTTTCCATTAGAAAGGAAGAATCATAATGAATCATAAAGTTATCTCAGCCTATATCTATCTAGTTATATATGTATTCAAAAGTAGGAACAAATAGTAAATGTTGACTCATTTCTTTAGTCGATGCCTCATGGTGTTAAATTCTGATGTAGAGTGTAACATTTTTACTTCAGCATTTGAAGTATATCCTGAATATACACATTTCTTTGAATATATGTATATGCAGATCCTGAATATGAACATCTCATTGATAGGTATAAATGCTTTCTTCGCTAGTTAATGTTTACAGTTCACAGGCTTAATAGGATTTACTGTATTTAAGAAGAAAGCATTTTTTTCTAAGATGTGTTTGTTTTACTTTGAAATTTTCCCTTTTATTTTCAAATCCCAGAAATTGTTTTAATATGTTATTTCTAATATCAGTTATTTTACACTAGGATTCTAGATACACTCTGAAGTGATTTTTATTTCATTCTTGAAAAATTTATTTTTTATATATTCATTTATTGGTGCATTGCAATTATACATTTGAAAAGTGTCAGGGTAGCAGAATCATACATGTGCACATTGCTCATTCAGCCCTCCCTCAAATCCCACCCCACTCCCTCCGCCTTCCCTCTCCCTCATGCTTTGCATAGTGATTGAGTCTTACAAGTTTTTGTATATACATCATGTGCTCTAGTGTGTTTCCCTCCACCCCCCCAACTCCCCTAGTTAGGTCATCTTCTTTGTTCATCTAAAGTTTTCTCCTTCTTTGTCTGGGGTCCTTTCTAAGTCCCATTCTCCGTAGCTTCCACATATTAGGGAGAACATCAGACTTTCCACTCTTTGTGACTCACTAATCTCACTTAGCATAATGTTCTCTAGTTCTCTCCATTTCCTTGCAAATGATGTAATTTTGTTCTTTATGGCTGCGTAAAATTCCATTGTGTACATATCCCATAGTCTTGTAATCCACTCATCTATTGATGGACACCTTGGCTGGTTCCAAAGTTTGGCAATTGTGAATTGTGCAGCTATAAACATAGATACACATGCATTAGTCTGGTAGTTGGGTTTCAGTTCTTTTGGGTAGATGCCTAGAAGTGGTATTGCTGGGTCATATGGTAGGTTCATTCCCATTCTTCTGAGGATCCTCCACACTGTTTTCCAAAGTGGTTGCACTAATTTGCAATCCCACCAACAGTGTAGTAGAGTTCCTGCTTCTCCACATCCTCGCCAGCATTTGTTGTTGTTTGTGTTTTTAATGATTGCCATTCTGATTGGGGTTAGACGAAATCTCAGGGTAGTTTTGATTTGCATCTCTCTGACTGCTAATGATGTTGAACATTTTTTCATACATGTATTGGCCATTTGCATTTCTTCTTTTGTGAAGTGTCTATTTAGTTCACTTGCCCATTTTTTGATTGGGTTATTTGTTTTTTAGTGGTGATTTTTTAAAGTTCTCTATATTCTAGATATTAGTCCTCTATCAGAGGAATAGCCGGCAGTGTTCTGGTGAGCTTTATGATGTACGTTGTTTATGAGAGCTTCGTCTCGATTTAGCATTTCTATTCAAGGTTCACTGGAAATGTGACATCTAGACTAAGAAAAAATGAAAAATATTCAGATTTAAACTCTCCCAAGCTTCATGATTTCTGTTCTGCTCCTGGATCCACCCACATGGTAGATCTAGATTTTCTTAAGTAAATCACCAATTTCTAGAGAAGTTTTTGTATCATAAGCTATTTTAAAGGTCTGCTGAAAGCCATGAAATCTCTTTTTTCTAACACATAACTGTGCACTTACAGTACTGCTAAAGGATATACAACTGGAGTTAGATTGCCTACACATGAAACTTGTTCATTTGGAGACAATATACTTAATCTTCTTTGACTTATAAAGTAGGCAAAATATCATCTATTTATGTTTGTTATTATGATTATCAAAAGTATATAAAGGATTACATTCAGTTCTGTCTCATAATAAGTTATAATAAAATACAAAAACCCAAGTAAAAGATAAAATTTTTGAAGAAGCATACAAGTTAACACTTCTAAAGTATCTAAAATAATGCTGATATGCTATTTGCGTATGTTACCATGATGGTGAAATTAAGAGAATAATGAGTAAAATAATGATGCTTCCTTCTATTAGTATGCAAAGTTAGTGGACATGTCCTATAAAAATCAAATGAGATTCATAGTATTAAATTAAAATAAAAATGAAGCTCTTTTTTATTTTTTTATTTTTATTTTTGCAGTACCGGGGATTGAACCTAGGACATTCTACCTCTGAGCTACACCCCCAGGCCCTATTTTATTCTTTAGTTTAAAACAGGTTCTCACTAAGTTGCGGAGGGCCTCACAAATTGCTGAGGCTGGCCGCAAACCTGCAATCCTCTGGTCTCAGCCTCCTAAGTACTGGGATTATAAGCATGCGCCACCATGCCCAGCTAAAAAATGAAGCTTCATTGTTCTCTAAAGTGGAAAGGTTACTGTTATTTGGTTTGCTTATGAAATTTACATTGTAAAATAGTCTTTAACATGGAAAGGTGCTTATCATTTTGAACATCAACTTATTTTTTAGTTTTTCATTCACAGCAAATGATTCTCCAAATTTGTTGTGATCAGAATCAAAGTTCCCCTTTCCAGAGGAGGTTGAGCAAGAAACAACAGAATTCTGTATTCCTCTTCTAGTTGGTTCCAATTTAATCCAAGCCAAAAGTGTTGATTTTGACAAGCACTGATGGTTCTGTGTGTGGCTGGAGAATGACTGTGTCTCTAGGGATCTGTTTTATGACTTAAAATCTATACACATGACTTATCTCCATAGTGATGGGCTTCTCACAGTGGAACAATAAAAGTTTGTAGAATTGGTCATTTCTTTTTTATTTTTGTTGTACTGGGGATTGAACCCTGGGGCATTTTACCTCCGAGCCACACCCCCAGCTCTATTTTTTATTCTTTTATTTTGAAACAGGGTCTCGCTAAGTTGCAGAAGGCCTCACTAAGTAGCTGAGGCTGGCCGCGAACCCGGAGCCTCCGGTCTCAGCCTCCCAAGTACTGGGATTATAAGCATGCGCCACCACGCCTGGCTCAGAATTGGTCATTTCTAACTGGGACTGTCTTCATGACAACATAGTACCTCCTCAACTTGTAAGTTATTTATACTGATAAATAAGCACAGAGAGCCGAGCGAGGGCCTTCAAACAAAGATGTTTGGTATCCTGCTTTGCTTTATGTAACCTGGTTCTTAGAAAGTTGCAAAAAAAATACTTCATGTCTCCCTCTTCCAGTGTGCTAGAAGAAGCAGTTTCTTTTCATATTTTCGTTTTTTTATGTGTTGTAGAACCATCACTAGACCAGATCACAAACCTGAGTGTCTGCCCAAGCTTTAACAAATATTTAAACTCCAGTACTTTAGTTTTCTTGCTGTGACATGAGAGCTGGGCCAGATGATTTCTAAGTCCTGTCTGACTCTTACAAGTAAAAATATTTTGCCTCCTTTAAAAAATATAACTAGTAAAAATCAGCCAAATCATACTGCTCTTTCAACACAGTGACTTGGAAAGCAACTGCCTATGTGATTTTTAAGAAATAAAGTAAGTTCTCCCATTTACGGGATTTGTTGGGCTTGCACTACTTTATTTTATCTTGACTTTTAACTTGTGACATAAAGGACATTAAGTCAGCTTACAATAGAACATCTTCTCTATGTGAAGACTTGATTTTGCCTTGGAAGGGGGCTGATTCCCTAATGAAAGGGTTTCTTCTGTTCACAATATATATGATTTATGGAATAATATTTGAGAATTTGCTATGTATTCCTCTGATAATATCAGAGTGTCGATGAGCGTGTATGCCAACTTCATAAAACTAGTCAGACCCAACTATTCTAATGACTCTCAATGTGAGGGAGTGTCAGGGGCATTGGGTATTATCTAGATCACTTGACTTCTGGATTATTAGGCAGTCTTTGTGCTTTTGTTTTGTTTTGTTGTGGTACTGGGGATTGAACCCAGGGGTATTTTATCTCTGAGGTACACCACAGCCCATTTTTAATTACTTTTTGTTTTGAAACAGGGTCTCTCTAGGTTGCTGAGAGTCTTGCTACATTGCTGAGGCTGTCCTCTAACCTGCAATCCTCCTGTCTCAGCTTCCTAAATACTGGATTACAGGTGTGCACCACCACGCCCAGCTCCTTTATATGTTTAAGTGATGAATGATTCTTACTACTAAAACACTGTCTTTTGCTTCTTTCATGGGATTTTCTAATTTGTGCTGCATATAATGTATTTTCCAGTTTCTAGTATCTTAATTCCCAAGAATAGCTAGCTTTAATTAAGTTAATATTTGCTGTGAACTCCCTCTCCCAAGAATCAATATTCATGACCTGATAGAACTATACAATAATTTATATTTTGGTAGGAAGCAACATATCACTAGGTTTGTGATGTAATAAGATTTCTCCCTTCACAGTTCTCGGTTCATTGGTCCTAGACTGGTAGTAGAAACTGGCATTCATTTTCTCTCCTTCCTGGACATTATGAAAAATTCCTAGATGAGTCCCTAAATTAAGGACCAATACACCAAATGTTGAAGCCACTAAACCTTGGATTAGCATTGCTTTTGTGAAATAAACATTCTTAGGGAGGAGCAAAATGCAAATATTTGTTGTCCTGGAACTGCTACTGAAAGCCAGACAGTCTTTTAAAAACATAAATCATATTGGGCCAGAGTTCTGCTTAAATCTCATCAGTGGTTTCTCATCTTTACACCATGTAAAATAGAAGTTAACCAAGATTAATAAGGACTCACCTAATCGGACTCTGCCTAAATTTGTGACACCCCCCACTCCCCATAGTATTCCTTTGTCAGTGTCTATTGGGAACTCGGGCCTTTCTTAGGTTCCAGGGACATGCTAAGCTCTTTCCTACCTTAGGGTGAAGTTCTTATAGTTCATTCTGCCTTAAACTTTTCTACTGAAGACTTAACACAGCGGTGCCTCCTGATCATTCATCTCTTATCTTAAATTGCACTCAGTAAAAATCATCCAGCTTAAAGTAGGTTGCCGGTATTTATCACATACCTTTATTTTCTATGTAGTGTATATATATATATATATATATATATATATATATACAGTATACTGTATATTTTCTATACAGTACTTTCTATTATTCCATTATTTTTGTTTATTTGTTTGTCTCTTGCATTACAATGACAGCTATAGCAGTTGCTCAATAAACATATGTTAAATGGACAAATTCATTAAATTTAATGAATACATGAAATTTAAACCTCTAAGTCGCTTTGAGCACATGCAGTTTTTTTTTAATTGATGGAATTTTTAGAGCAGTTCTAGGGTCACAGCAAATTTGAATTAATCTGGGCAACAAATTACCATGACCTGGTGTAGAGAGGTTGCATTGGTAGTGAAAAGTAATCACTGTTGTTCTCTAGTCATGAGTAGAGCTATCTGGATTTGCTACGGTGGTAGATGTGGCTGTGAAGGAAAGAAAAGAATCAAAGATAACTTCCAAATTTGGTCTAAAAAAATTCATGAATAATTTTAAATGTTTGCAGGGGAGTCCTTGGGATTAGTAAAGAAGTCTATTATATTCGAAGTTAGAGAAAAGAAATATAAATTTGAGAGTATCAAACTTATTAAAAATTGAGAGTACCTTCCAGGCAAAGAGTAGAGATAGAAGAGAGAAGGCAGGAAAAAACACTCTAGGTCACTCTAGTATTTGAACATCAGGGACAGCAAAAAATATGAAATGAAATCTTTAAGTAGCATTATTTTGGATTCAGTTGTCTTCTAGCCTGAAGATGAAGCACTTTTCTCTTAGAGTCTTGGGGCTCTAAAGGAGAAGATAAAGCAATGAGCTATGAGAACACCATCAACAGAGATGAGGCATTCAGTTTAAGAAAAACTTTCCATTCTTCTAAAAGACACCAAAGAGGGCACCATTGCTATAAGGAGGCACCTGTGCCTGCCCTCCCTCCCTCCCTCTTAGACCTCTTGGCTTGTACTCAAAGTTGTTAACCCTCAATGACCCTTGAATGCGTAATCTCTGACATATCACCAGTTTAATTCCCATGTAATAACTACATATCTGGAAGTTTTTTGTCTTGTCTTGAAATTGTGGCCAGCATCCAAGACTAAAGACAGATGTCCCAAACATCCCACATTTCCTCTCCCGCAGAGCTTTCAGGAAGGCATCAGTGCAGAACTGACTCCCACTGTCAATGGAAGAGGACTCTGTGGGAGAACTGGAGGTTCCTGTTATTTTAGGCTTTCCTACCCAAATCCACAGGAGTGAGCTCTAAGAGAATCACTGCTAGACACTGGAGCACCCAAATAACACTACTCCGGTTTTAGAAAACTTCTTAGTGGATTTTCTGATTTAGAACTTTCCCTGTGTTGTTCTGAACAGGAAATAGGAGAATTGGAAATAACCGTGCTAATATTCCTATCTCTGGCCATGGCGAGGATAGAAGTTTCCTGTGGAACAGTGAGCCCTACAGAAGTTCTGCTTGACCGGCACTGGTGGGCTTTCTACTGGGGTGAGCAAGCGAGTTACTCAAAGAACACTGGGTGCTTCTTATCTGCTTAAGCCTGGTTCTTTTCTTAAGATTTTGCTTCTACATCTTTCAATTCCTATTTGTATGTGTAAAACAAAATGAATCCCAAAGTTTTTGTTTGTTTGTTCATTGTTGTTGTTTGTTTGTGTTTTACTCCTGGGGATGGAACCCAGGAGCATTCTATTTCCAAGCTACATCCTCAGCCCTTTTTATTTATTTATTTATTTTTTTGAAACAGGGTCTTGCTAAGTTGCTGAGACTGGCCTTAAACCTGTAATCCTTCTGTCTCAGACTTCCAAGTCCTGGGACTACAGGCATGCACCACTGTGCCCGGTTCCAAAGTTCTTTACCTTATATGCCCACATGTTTAACACCTCTGTTCCGCAACAACAAAGCTAACCCAAGAAATCATGAGGACATAATATGTAGATAGGAAAATGGTTGTCTTCCTTACCAAAGGAGAAGTCTTTAGAACTTGAGTTCTGAGTCAGCCGAGGCAGAAGAAGAAAGGGAGAGTGGTGTGGGACCCTTGATGGCACACTCCTCTGTTTTGTCATACCAAACACCTCAAGTAAACGTATACATCAAAAACTCAGACTTTTTACATCCCTTTCCCCATCTACCAAGAGAAATATATTTTTTGATAGCAGGTAGCTAAATGTATACTATGAAACAGCTAACATTGACATAAAATAAAAGACAAAAAGATATTTTACTAATTCATGTTGGAGACGAGTGTCCGAAGTGAAATCTTAAAAATATCCCAAATGGGATATACTTAAGCAAAGTGACTGCTGATATCTTATATTTTACTCTGAGTTGCCAATTTCTTTTGAGGAAAAATATTCAAAAAGCATAATCTCTCACCAATATTTTATTAAAAAGTAAATATTCGTGTAATTAGATGGATACATATACACATATATACACATTTACCACACAGCCTTCCTTTTCTCTGTTCTCAGCAAATGACTG
Organism: Glis glis; assembly: GCA_004027185.1. Taxonomy (NCBI): domain Eukaryota; kingdom Metazoa; phylum Chordata; class Mammalia; order Rodentia; family Gliridae; genus Glis; species Glis glis. The sequence goes on from PVJS01007978.1 coordinate 39,214, forward strand.
TAACCGTCTTGAGTCTGTGATACTGCAACAGCTATGCAAATTAGTTTGAGATTTTTCTAATTTCAGAGAATATTCCAGTTTTCCTTACCATATAAAAAACAGCTGGCAATTGGAAAAGCTGTTAAAGTTAGGCTGTAGAACTTCCATACAGGAAGGTTTCCAGAACAGGAATCTGGCTGAATTTTAGGTGGACGTTTGTGGTGGGGCAAGTAGAGAACCTACCTACAGACCTTGGTACAACAAGCACATTGCTCTCACTTTGGGAACACTTGTGTATTTGGGATGAGAAGGAGATGGTTGTCCTCTAAAAACTCCTAAAGTCATGGCTTGGGGCTGCCATGATTTAAATCAAACTAACTTATTCTCCATATCTTTAACTCAGTATCCTTGAAGAATCCATTTAGCCTGCATCTAGAAGTAGATCGCATCATTTTAACATAATTTTTCAGAGAATCACATTGCAGGGTAGGCCTAAATAACTGAGGAAAAGAACAATGAAACTCACCATATTTGACCTTCATAAAGAAAACTTTATTTTAAAATAATTCTTTCCAGGTTAAAATGATTACATTTCTCATTATATGTGCTTACTTTCAATTCTAAAAATATTGGTTTGGATTGTCAGAGTAAAGGTTGAGACAATTTTTTAGAAGTTCAAAATGAATTTCATTTTTGTGCTTCCTTAATTCAAAAGCAGCAGATAATTTTAAGAATAAAATAAAATTTTATTACACAGGCAAACATTACACAGTCATCTTTAAGGCATTTGAAAAGAATTATTAGGTAGAATGTCTCTTTGACCTTTAGTTTTTGTAGTTCCTCTGTTATCTAATTTCATAAAAATATAACTAAAGGATTCTTTCTTATAAAAGCAGACAATATGTTATCTATGCCCTTAATTTTTATTATGTCAATTTTTCAACTTGGCCTAAGTTCCGAATGCCATTTTCTAAAATTACAGGTGTTAGTGTGTGGAGGTGGGAAATGGGAAAAAAGGTAACTGGGTATCAACCTACAATGATTGCAATCTTAATTTAGATTGTGTATTGATTAATGACAGAAATCAGACGTTATGTGGAAACTTTTCTAATTTAACCCTTTGCCAACATGATTTTTCAGCTTGTTGAAGGTAAATTTTAAATCATGAAATAGATTTCCTCATCACAAGCTTACAGAGATGTAGAAGGGAAAATTTCCTCACCAATAAATTTAAATTTTTCCTTTTTAACCAAATTAAAATTTCTGTAGAATCTTAACCATCTTTTCCATTGTTTAACTAGTTCACATTAAACTGAACTTTAAATAGTTTTCTGTACTACTTCTCTGAATAGTCTGTGATTCCATATATATCAGTTTTCCTTCAACTTGCAGTTTTTTTCAACTGAATTTTTTTAAAATTGTTTGAGATAATTAAAAAATTATCACATTACAGGGTTTCTTCAAGTGTTCTCACCTTGTCTATAACTCAAAATAGAAATTGGCATTACACCACTAAGGTATATATAAATGTACACACACACACACACACACACACACACACACATATGGAGAGATAGTGTGTGTGTTATTATATTTGAGTACACATTGTGTCTAATTATTCATTTTGGCATCATTGTTATGCAAACACAAAAAAATGTTTCCAGAGATTTCCTTCAGCAATTAAATAAATTGAACCTTGTCTCAATCTCCTTCCCCCCTTTTCTACTACTTTTTTCCTTTTTTTTCTAAATAGATTGAGGATGTAGCTCTGTGACGTGGGAGGGAGTCTATACTGGAAAGACAGACCTGGCTTTTTCATGACACTTTCCCCACGACTACGAAAACATTTACTTATCAAGCAGTCAGTACACCCTCGTTTTTTATGCAATTCTTTTGCAATTGTTTTTATCTCCAATGTTTTCACTTTAGAACACTGAAAATTTTTCTCATCAAATTCTACCCATATAGATAGAATATGCATATTAAAGATATTTTGAGGCTTTAGTAATTCATGTCATTTACTGAAAGCCAAGAGATGTATAGTTTTTCAATAGTAAATAAGCTCATTGCCAGAGTTCTACTTCTCTTAGGAATTAAGGACTACCCTTGGCCTTATTAATATCAATATTAAACAAGCAAATATTTAGGAAATTGTCTCCAGTTCTGCAAGAGACACAAAAGCATTCAAGGAATTTGTCTTTGCATTCAATAATATAGTGAAAAGGCAGGACAAAGAGATCAGAGTACAGGCCTCAGAGTTGGAGTATACTGATTCATCTTCAACAACTGGCTCTTGGTGGTAGTGTTCACTGATTTCTGTGGCATAAATACCCTCGGATGAAGCTGGGTATGGTGGCACACACCTATAATCCCAATACTCAGGAGGCTGAGACGGGAGAATCACAGGTTCAAGGCCAGCCTCAGCACTTAGCAAGACCCTCAGCAATTTAGTGAGACCCTGTTTCAAAATGAAAAATAAAATAGGGCTGGGGGTGTAGCTCAATGTGAGAATGACCCTGGGTCCAACCCCTAGTACTACAAAAAAGGAGGGGAGAGAGAGAGAGAGAGAGAGAGAGAGAGAGAGATGATTTAATAGCTGGCTGCCAAAATTGCTATAGATTTAGCAGTTCACTCCCTGGAGCAGGTCAGTCAGCTCTGACCCATCGCTGGTCCACTACCCTGAGATGCAGGGTGTGCTCTATGTTTATCTGCTGCACTATCTGTGAATCTGTGAGTAATTATCTTAGAAAACTAATATATCAAATGCTCTAGGTTTTAGCATTAGTCATGAGTAATCCCGTGACCTTAGAACACCTGCCTGTGGTCACTAGCTCTTCTCCTGTAATTTGTTGTTGGGAAGCATTAAATCTCCTGTATATAAAAATGAATGTGTTTATTGAATCTGGACGTGTTGTAACCATTAATCTCTTCTTTTGCCCCTGTTTTCATTTTTCCCTCTTTCTGGATCTCCAATCAGATTTCCATCAGTCTTTTTCACTCTATGCTCCATGCGTCTGTAGCTCCCTTTTTTCTTATCTATTGTACTCATAGTACTTACCACTATCGAGCACACGAGATCATGTATTTATTTTATTTATTATTTTTGTTCTTATCTCTATAATGTGAGCTACATGAGAATAGGGATTTTTCTCTGACTCTTTCACCACATCTAGATTAGTGATTAAAGCAAGTGGATGCTAAGAAAATATTTTTAAAGTAAGTTAATAAATAAAATAAGTCTTATTAGGCAAATCTAGACTAATCTATCAAGATGCACTGACTTTTTTTATTCATGCTTTGCTATTTTTACTTCCCCAAAAATGCAAGTAAATTCCAAGAGAGTACCTATTCCCTAAAGTCCACCCTTTCTCCCCCCAAAAACTTCCATGCTTGGCTAGAATGATTTACTTTGGTTGTGCAAACATCAGCTCTATTATGTCTAGATGCTTCTAATTCACACTCCACATTGCTTTATCTGTGCCAAGAGACAGAGTTAAAGCTCCATTTTTGTGCTAGTTCTTAGTGTTTCAACTCCAACATAGCCTCATAGACTTCCACTCTCAAGTTCATTCATTGTTCTCTGGTTTTAATTACTGAATAACTGCAGTGGTTCATAAAGTGAACATATAATTTGTTGATCTGAACCAGAAATCCTTCATATTTACTGAGCTATATATGTTGAAATATTCAAATTTTCAAAGCATGTATTTCTTTCTTTCTTTCTTTGGGGGGAGAGGTACTGGGGCTTGAACTCAGAGGCATTCTACCTCTGAGTTACAACCCTAGCCCTTTTTTCATTGTTTGTTTTGAAACAAGGTCTCACTCAAAGCATGTATTTCTTTAGGATACTTTTCTCGTGGTTTTTGGACCCCAGGTCTTTGTTGTTGCCTAATCTTCTAAAAATAATTGGCTTTTTTTTAGTTCATATTTTCCAGTACCTGTAAATAGTTTGACTTTTAGCTTCCTTCCTTCACTGATCTTTGATCAACCAGATTAAAGTAGTAAGAATCAGATAATAGCCACTTGGGGAGGCAAAATGGAAGGAGGCATTGACTTGTAGGTATATGCCAAACTATGTAGGTTCACACCCTAGCTCTGCCATCTATTAGCATTGAGACCTTAGAAAAGTCCCTTAATTTTTCTGTGCCTCTGTTTCTTCTTATGAAAAATGGGAATTATTAAATAAGTCATCAATCCATGTTGGTTTTTATTATATCCTTCTTATACTTTTATATTATCTGTGTAAGCTCCCATCTACTCATTCCAGAGGTCTCTGAAAAGTCATAAAAATTATGTTCAGAGCCTTTACCTTTCTCTCGTTTCCCTACCTTCTTCATTCCATTCCAGTCCTCATCCCTAAGATCTGGTTTTCTTGGTTCACACCTGCCTATCTCCTGCCTGGTTTCTGCTTCCTCACCTCTTCATCCTCTACTCACTATTCACTTGATCTTCTTGGCTCTGTTTTCTCTCTCACTCCCTCTCTAATCTCGGCTCGGACTTGAAGCAGCAGTGTTTCCACACTGTGAGTGTCTCATCTCTGTACTTTGCTTTACACTCAGTCTTTGGTGAGTCCATAAGAGAAAGATTGGAAATGTTTCCTCTGCACCTCTATCCTTGGATGGATTTAGACTCTATTTCTATCCTTAGTTATTCTGACCCAAAGCCAAGTGCATCGGTGTATGTCTGTTCTGATAACTATTGTTTCTTTCAGCTCTACCCCCTCAAGCTTTCTTTCTGATTTGTATAATCCTACCTTATGACTCTTTTCTGACTCTCAAAGAGAAACTTAAATTAACCACATACACACTAGGAGTATGTAATCACTCTAGAAATTTCATTCAAATTGTAGAATCAAATGGCTTTCACTATTTTCAGTTCTTTCCACAAAATCCTCACAGGGTCTCTTGCACTCTGTGATGGTTGTGAAAATGTGTACACTTGCCTAGGCATAGTGCTCACTGGTTTGGGAAAACACTAGTCTAGATGCTGCTATACAGGTATTTTGTGGATGTAATTAACATTTGGAATTAGTTTACTTTAAGTAAAGAAAATTACCCTTGCTAACATAGGTGGGCCTCATCCAATCAATTTTAAGCCTTACATGAAAAACCCAGAGAAGTTTCCCAGAGAATAAAGAATCTTCCCTCAATACTGAAGCATAGAAATACAACTGATTATCCAGCCTTCTGCCTGCCCTACAGATTTCAGACTGCCATCTACAATTGCTGGAGCCATTTCCTTAAAACCGAGTAATCTTTTATCTCTCTTTATATATCAATCAATCTCTTTCTCTCTGTTTTTATATATCCTATTAGTTCTGTTTCTCTGGAAATCCTGATTGATACAGATTAGATTTCTGTTGTTTTCAACCACCTAATTTAGCCGAGTGTGGTGGTACACACCTGTAATCCCAGTACTTCAGAGGCTGAGATAGGAGGATTGCAGGTTCAAGACCAGCCTCAGAAACTTAGCAAGACTCAGCAATCTAACAAGACCCTGTTTCAAAAAACAAATAATATAAAGGGCTGGGGGGGGGGGTAGCTCAGAGGTAGAATGCCCCCTGGGTTCCATCCCCAGTACAAAAATAAATAAATGAATAAATAAATAAATAATAAAATAAACCACCTAATTTATGATACAGTTGCCCTAGGACACTAATGAATTCTGTGATAGCATATCATTATTTAAAGCCATACTAACATACCTCTGCAAACATGTTGTTACTAAGTAATATGAATGTCCCATTATTTACTTTGAAAAACAATCATATGATCTTATGCCTGTGATTTTATACTTGAAAACCTAAAAAGCATCAGTGCTATTGTGCTTAATTTAAGATATATTTAAATAGGACACATTTATGGACAGCATATCCAAAATGAAATAGTACCATGTAATAAAATTTGGAGGGCTGGGAGGATTATATATGACTTTGCCTTAATGACAGGGCAAAGAATAACTTTTTCCAGAACCTAAGTTAATATGTGTCATAAAGTTCAGTTGTTAGAAAATATTATTGATACCACAATCCATTTATGGGTAATTAGTAAAAAAATAAAAATAATTCTATAATTATAGACCTACTTTTACAGTAATTCAATACTAGAACATAGTTAACTCAAAATAACCCTGTTGATTGACTGGAAAAAAAGTCTTCCTCCAAACTATAGAAATTTTATCTAAATGCATATATGGATATATCCAATAGGATTTCTGCATTTTTCACAAGTGATGAATGGCAATAAGTCCTTTTAGAATACTGAACTAGAAATATTTAAAAATTCTGTTAAAATACTGATATTTGCTTATGAATATTAATATTTATTACCTTTTACTTAGAGTATTGATTGTAGTAGCCTTTAATCAAATGTAAAATTGAAAGTGTTGAAATTAAATGTTATCATCCCTAATGAAGGATTTGCCAGTCTCATTCCTATGAAGTCCCTGTAGCATAATATCTATTACCTTCTAATATCAGAAACCTTCTAAGGTGGATACACCATTTTCCATTTCTTGCTTGGAGGATCAGTCCTGAAGGCAAAAGTATCTGGTCTCCCTGTGGCTCATCCAATTCTCAGGAGCACTTTAAAATTACCAATGGAAGCTATGGAGCCTCTTTTTCTAGAATGATTATCAATACTGCTAGTTACTTTAGCTGTGTTGATAACGAGTCTTCAAAATTGAAAGAGCCTAAGAGCTCTGACTCCTGCCTCTGCTACTTTAATGTCTACAGGACTTTGGAAAAGTGATGTCATGCGGTGAGCATGGTACAATGTGCAGACTGCTCAGCGCATACCATGCTCCACATCCGCATAGTTGTGTGTGTCTTTTATTCATTGTCATACTCCTCCAAATAATCTTCCAAGGTAGACATCCTTTCCCCAAAGATGAGTAATCTGAAGTCCAGAAAGATTGAGTTTACCAGTTATGACCAGCCAAGGCAAGTAAATAATGATATTGGGACTCACATCTAGATCTGTCTCATTTTGCTTATTTATAAACTTAAATAGTAATTCCTAGTTTGTAGTGATGTTGGTAACATCTTCTATCTTACTCTTCTCATCATAGAGAGACCTAGCTTGGAAGAATTAACTGACTGCTAGTGTAGTTTCTTTGGTCAATAAACAGTAAAGACACTAATATCCAGGGGGGTGTGGGTTATTTTTGAGACTTGCAGACGTAGAGGTAGCAGGTGAGGGCCCAGTGATTCTCAGTGCAACGGTGGAGAACAGGAAGGCAGAACGAACGGGTCTCTGAGAAATGTGTTGTAAACATGGGAGCCCCATATATGACTGTGGTAGGAAGTGTAAGCTGAGACTGAATGAATTTCACTGAACCCTTCCTCAGTGGGAAAAATGCTCATCCCCTCCTGAGCTAGTGAATAGAGTAAAAAAAAAAGAAGAAGAAGCAATGTGAAACCATCATAAATAAGAAGCACTACTCAAATTTTCAGCAGAAAGCTTGGCATTTTCTCATGTAAGCTCCTGCAGTTCTCAGGCAAGGGGTGGACAGTAGGGTAGGGGTATGATGAAGAATAAGACCAACTCAGGAATCAGGCCAGGAGTAAAACTCCACCTGAGAAGACTCTCCCATTTAGTCCTATATAAAGGAATAGGTAAGTTACCTAGAATTCCCCCCTTCCTTAGATTCCACCTTATACCCACCCATCTGAGATTGTCTTGCGATCTCCCAATATATCTTATGCTCAGTATAGTTCATCATATTGGCCAAACGGTGACTTACAAGATCTAGAAAAGGTGTCTGCTCTATGGCACTCTGTTCTAAGCTCTAAGCTCTGTCAGACAGTAGGGACCCCAATGGCCTTAGTGAGACCCTACCCAGAAAGCACTAGTGAGGATTTACACTCAAGGTACAATAAGACTAAACTCCACAAATATCCCATCAGTTAATGAAACTCTTCCATGATGGAAGAGAAAACGGAGAGGTCCCACAGCAGCCATGTTACTGGACAATTATCGATGGTTTCATTTAAGCACCTGATATAAACTCAGCACATTCTAGGCATCCTTGATGATGGTGGTGGTTATGGAGATAGTAATTATGACCATAGAACTGATCTCCATTCCAGTGAGTCTGTTATTTTAATGTCTTGGCTTCAGGTGAAAAGCTGTAAAGGAGGACCCATTTCTATGCTTAGAGGATAACCTACACAGCTCTCATGTGTGCAGAAAATTAATAAAAATAAATGTAATATTAATTATGGTGAAGATGAAATGATTATTTCTAATAACCAGTGATTACCACAGTCTCAACGGCAGAAGAATGTCACTGTGTCAGGAAGCAGGATAAAGGGGAATTCCTACAAATTCCGTATCCTAAATAAAATAAACGCCACATCGATCATTCAACACCAGTTTTATTTGTTTGCAATATAATTTACATGTACCCTTGAGAAGTAACTGCTCATTTTATTTTTAGCAAATTTTATGTTTCTGAAAAACATATGTGATCAAAGCACAAGATGGTTTCCATGTTCAATGAAACTGAGATGCACAAAAAACATAACATCCCAGGGAAAATCTGTATTAGTATGTTTCAGATTTTGTGTGTTTCAAAATTTCTTTCAACATAGGCTAAACTTATAAGTAGTTTAGAAAATATTTCCTTATAACAAATACTATTTCAAAGAGAATTCTTACTTCTGGGGTTTGATCATAAAAGGCAAGCCTTTATAGGTCTGTTCCCTATGAGTTCTCTGTATAATATTCCCAATTGTTTCATAATGTTGGCTAAATTCTTTCATGCAGCTGAGGATAAAGGGCAATAATGTCATGTTTTAAAAGGAAACAGAAATTCAGAGTAGAATAGTAGTTAACAGAGGTGGGGGTTAGGGGGAGGCAGGTGAATGAGGAGAGAGACTGATCAATGGGCATAAAATACTTGGATAAGAGGAAGAAGTTCTAGCATTCTACAGTATAATAGGATGACTGTAGTTAACAAATTTATAGTGTATATATCAAATAACTAGAAGAGAAGACTCTGAATATTTCAACATAAAGAAATGATAGCTAGTTCAGGTAATAGATAATTTAAATATCATGATTTGAGCATTACATGTATACATGTATCAAAAAATCACACTATGCTCCATAATATATAGTTATTATGTCCACTAAAAACAAAATAAATTTTTTAAATAAAATAAATAAATAAAATAGCTTTGTTCAAAGTTGAAAAAATACTTAAAATAACACATTGAAGTCTTAATCAGTTCTGAGATCTTCGGTCACACCACTGACCTCCAGACTACACAAGAAAGCCTAGATATTGATTAGAGAGGAAGATGACTTAATAGAACTTTGCAAAAACAGAACACTGTGATATTTTCTTGATCTCTCTTGTTTTGGATGGTGGTGGGAGGAGAGCCTCCTTTCCTCAAGCAAAATTAGAGGGAGCCACTAAAAGGCCACATCAGAGATATTGCAGGTAGCTTTCCAGATGGGAATGCATATTTTCTGGTTGGACACTACCAAAGGTCTCAAGCATATAGACCTTTTACAACCTGCTGCTGGAGGAAAGTAGGAAGGAATTATTGAGATGATTACACATATGCCTCCCGCAGTTTGTGGGTCAGAACAAAATGGTGCCTGGTTTTCTCTAGAGAAATCTGAAAGAGTCTGGAGCTTAGCTGGAGGCCCCCCTGGTCGTAGCATAAGAGGACTATCTACCTTTGAAACAAGCTTCATTGAGGATGTTTAGCTGGGGAAAAGTATGAGACTTCTCATGGGCCAGGTGAATGCATAAAATGTAGAAAAATTAGTGCCATCTTGAAAGGACCTTAAACAAAGAGAATATCTCCTGGTATTGTAAATAAGCAGATAGTGGTTGGTCCCTAGCAGGAAGGCAGGAGCTAGGAAAGTGGTAAGCAACCAGCTTGTGAGTGGATCACCTGCATCAGGCAGAGATGCCAGGAAGGGCTTCTTAGTGAGGCTCTTCGACACACCTTCCAGTGCTCCCCTCAAGAAAGAGTCGGCATCGTGCATCTGCCTCCCCAATGTTTATTGATCACATTGTAAATGCAAAATGGAGATTTTTTTTCCTCTGATTCTATCTTCACTCTGCTACTCATTTTGGAGAAGCCAGAAACAATAGTTCATTTGGAAAAGGAGACAGAAAGACAGAACTGGACATACTCCATTTTTCTAATACAGATACCCATACTTATAGTCCAAAGATGATGAAAGTCTTAAATTGGATATGAGATGGAAAAATACCTTTTAAAGTCAAGAGATTCAATAAGATCACTTGCATGGAGAGTATAGATGACTGAAGGTTGAGATCTAAACCAAGCAAATGTATGAGGTGTTTGGAGAAGAAAAAGGCTGCCAAGATGACTAGAGGAAACCAGCAGGAAGAAAAAACACAGGTGTCACAAAAGCTATGAGAAGAAAAGGTTTAAGGAGTAAAACATAGTTCAAACTTGCACATGTCCACTGGATTCCGCAAAGCTAACAAGCTTACATCGCTGTCAAGAAACTTGTCAAAACCAGTTTCAGTGTGTGACAGAGACGGAAGCCAGATTGGAGTAGGTTGAAGAGAGATTCAAGAAGTGTGAGCGAGAATGTTGTTAAAAGGAGAGGAATGAGAGCACTGGATGGGTTGGAATATCAGGTAGCCATCCATTCTGTTAAGAAGGAAAATACTATGATAGGGTTTTATGTACTTTGGAATGACTAAGTGGAGATGAAGCGAGCGATGGCCCTGGAGGGGCACCAAATGCCTGAGAAATAAAGCCCTTGGAAAGATGAGAGAGGATGGGTCCACAGCACACATTTTAGGATTAACATTTTAAGACGGAGGAAGTTTCCTTCTGCTCTAACCAGCAGGAAGTCAGAGAATATAGCCATAAATGCTAGTGAATTTGTAGATTTAGTCATGGGAGGAAGTAGGAGTTCTTAATTGATTTCTGTATGTGAAATGGAAATCTTAGCAGCCATGAACTGGTTGTGGTGTATAAGGATGATTTGAGAAGTGATTAAAAAAAACTATAGAATATTGAACTGAGAATGTAGGAAAGAATACTTTCTAGGGACATGCAATAGGATTCTCAGCAGTACTTTGTCTCCATTTGAGGTATGAAAATAAAAATATGATTCAACTGTTGACCTAATTGTGTAATTTTCTATTAGAATGTTAGATCCCCAGATGCAGAAAGGAAGAAATTGGAGTGTTGAGTTTGACCAGGGTTGAGGTATTTCTAAGTACTAACAGAAGGAGGGTTAAGGAAACAGTGTGCACAAGAGTGTACAAATGATAAAAACGCAATCTAAATTGTGTAGGGAGGAAAGTGATAATGGGTTCTGGGTAAAAAGTAATCAATAAGAACCATTGTTAATGGATTAGAGGCCTTAATTAAGTCAGGTAATTATATTATAATAGAGTAAGTGAACTCAAAGAGTATACTAAGGTTGGTAGAAAGTGGGAAGCCCATTATTGGATTTTGGGAGAGTCTGCCTGGGAAGGGAGATTGGAAGGAAAGATATAAAGAGATAAAAGGAATGAAAAGTCAGGATACTAGCTGGGTTATCCATGCACATACTGAAGTCACCAAAATTGACCAGTTAAGAGAAAGAAAGACATTGTGACTTGGGAACTAAAGTCTTCAGAGAATTATCAGCAACCATTTACAAAACAGAAAAAACTAAAGGTGAGTGAATGGAATAATACATGTATAATATATATATATATATATATATATATATATATATTCTGATACTGGGTGTTGAATCCATGAGTATTCTACCTCTGAGCTATATCCCCAGCCTTATTTTACTTTTCATTTGGAAACAGAGTCTCACTAAGTTTCTGAGACTGGCCTCAAACCTACGATCCTCCTATCTCAGCCTCACAAGTGCTGGGATTAGAAGCGTGCATCACTGCTCCCAGCTGGTATAATATTTTTTTTAAAAAAAAAGAGAGATAGTTTGGAAGCTAAGTTCATGGAACTGGACTTGCTCATCTCCAACCCTCCCAAACATGTAACACTTCAGTCTGAGATGAAGACACTTTCCTTCCAATTGATAAAAATGAAACAAAAGCACTGTTAGTTACCATTGGCCCTTTGAACTGTGTAGAAACCTTAATATAATCTGGCAAGAAGTTTGAATTTGGAACTCTCGGATTCCAAGGATTTTAGGATTCAAGAATAAAAGCATATTTTCTAATAAGAAAAAAATATTGTTTAACAAGTAATATGGGCTCAGAACCTAATTGCTATGGTTAGAATATGGTTTGTCCTGAAATCAGAATATTATACTAATATATGCATATATAAGTTTATAGCAGCACAATTCACAATAGCCAAATTATGGAACCAACTTAGGTGTCTATCAACAGATGAATGGATTACAAAATTATGGGACATACACACAATGGAATTCTACTCAGCAATACAGAAAAAACAAAATAATTTCATTTGTAGGAAAATGGATGGACCTGAAGAATGTTAAGTAAGATTAGCCAGTCACACAAAGTGAAGGGTCATATGTTTTCTCTCATACGTGGAACTAGGGAGTAACTGGTATACCAGTGGTACTTCAATAATGGAGAATGAACTCAACTGGAGCCAGGGAGGTGGTCTAGGGGAAAGGGGCGGAGAGGGAGGATCAATGAAGGAATCGCTTCCATTGACATTATGTTCATATATGAGAATACCAATGTCAATCTCAATAACCTGTATGGGGAAGAGGGGAATGAGGAGAGCCAGGGGAAAGCCCACCAAGTGCTGTGTGCATGTATATCACTATCACTATGAGCTGCATTATGATATGAGGCTATAATGCAACAATAAAAGTATTTTTTAAAAAAGAAATATGAGCTGGGCATGGTGGTGCACACTTGTAATCCCAGTACTTGGGAGACTGAGACAGGAGCATAGCAGGTTCGCAACCAGCCTCAGCTACTTGCGAGGCCCTCTGCAACTTAGTGAGACCCTGTTTCAAAATAAAGAATAAAAAATTGGGCTGGGGGTGGAGCTCGGAGGTAGAATGCCCCTGGGTTCAATCTCCAGTACCACACACACCACACACACACACATACACACACACAGGAATATGGCTTGTCCCCTCAAAAATTCATGTTGTAGTGAAACCCCCATTGTGAGGTATTAAGAGAGCAGAAACTTAATCCAACAATAGTTGCTAGAGGTGGGGCCTTTGAGAGATGGTTAGGATTCGATGAAGTCATCAGGGTGAGCCCTCATGATTGAATACTGGTGGCTTCATAAGAAGAGAGACAGACCAGAGGGCACATGCATGCACTTCCTGTCTCTCGCCATGTGATGCCCTCCACCCCACCACCTCAGGGTGCTGCCAGCAAGAAGGCCATCTTCAGAAGCGACCAGAGCTGTGAGGCAAAATAAACTCTTTTTCTATATAACTTAGAATATAGATCTTCAGCCAGAGCTGTGAGTCAAAATAAACCCCTTTTCAATATAACTCACCCAATCTGTAGTATTGTGTTATTAGTAAAAGAATGTGGACTAACACACTAACAGAGACACTCACCCGTCCTCCAGGCTATTTTCCCCACATACATGACACATGTCAAGACATAGCCTCCACTCCAATCACTCTGGGCACATTCAAGTCATATAAGAAAGGAAGGTGAGGACACGGTCCAATAAGAAACTGAGCACACAAGGGATTTTCTCATCACAAACTGGGTATTCTGGAGGACATGTTGAAAAGATTTAGGAAGTAGGTGTAAATAGGGTTTAGATAGGATTAGGGGTTGTCTTAATCAGCATTCTCAATGCTATAATCTAGAAGACCCCACCATGCATCTGAGAGGAAGGAAAATTTTTTTGCTCGTGGTTTCCCTGGAGATTTTTGGGTTCAGTCCATGTGAGGCCGGGGACTGCAGATCCCAGGGCATGGCGGCAGGATGTGGAGAGACAGAGAGAGAGCATAAGGCTTTGCTCTCACATCATGGAGGCTGGAAGCAGGAGAGAGCAAGGAAGCAAGAGGATTCAAAGAAACAAGCACAATCCCCAAGACCACACCCTGAGACCCACCTTCTCCAACCACACCCCACCGGCCCAGGTTACCACCCAGATAAATCCATTACAGTGCAATTTCAACCCCCATGATTGAACCTTATCAACCCTGAACATTAATACATGAGCTCTTCAGGGGGCACTCTGTATCTGTCCATAACAGAGGTATACCCAACCAAAAAAAAGAATTAGATAACCTAGGAACACTAGATGGCATGGAGGCTTGGACATCTAAGAATGATTAAAATAAATAAATACTTACTTCAATTTTCTCTGAAGATGTATTTGTTTTAGGGTTTCTTAGAAAATGTTGGCAATAAATCGGAACCAGAGTTCTGCACATTTAGTTATTTTTGGATAGACAATGAAAAACAAAACTTATTGCATAAAATTTTGCATTTTGAAATTCAGAGTTACTGTTTTCAAAATGCTGGTGAAGTCTTTTGTATTTATGCATATCCTGATAGGCATGGCCTAAATCAGATAAATGAAGCTCGTAAGATGTAGAAAGAGGAATGTTATGCCTGAGAGGCTGTGAAGGACAGCAGATTCTCAGATGCAAATGGTCACCATCTTCAGGATCTCACGATGGCCCCATGGAGGCTCCTGGTAGGACAATTTGAAAAGGGTTTTAAGAGTTGGAAATTCTGGTTTATGAGAACATGAAATACATAGGAAGGGAATGTATTATCAGCACCAGATGGTTTGATAGGATAAATGAAGAAAGACAGAAAAGAGTGAGCAAAGAAGGAAGCTATGCTTATGATAAGAGTCAATAGGGAATGAGGAAGCCAGGCCTAGGGCTTTGAAGTTAGTTTAAATAAACAGCTAATATTTAACATTGGTATATTCTGTGTGCCAGACACTACTCTAGGGTCATGAATAATTTAACTTATCTGATTCCTATTCAAAAGAGAAACAAAAAAGAAACTAGAAGATGCATAGGATTATTTATTCTGTAGATTGGGACAGGGAGTTAAGAACTCTGGTAGAGTCATGCAGCCAGGATTCACACTCCTCTCTGCCTGTCTGCAGAGCTCTTTGTCTCAACCACAGGGGATGCAAAATTAGGCATTCAAGAATAGTACAATAAGCCAGGCGTGGTGGTGCACACTTGTAATCCCAGTACTTTGGGAGGCGGAGACCGGAGGATCAGGGTTCTCGGCCAGCCTCAGCTCGCTCTCTCTCTCTCTCTCTCTCTCTCTCTTTCTTTCTTCGTGTCTCTCTCTCTCTCTCTCTCTCTCTACCTAGTGAGGCCCTCCGCAACTTCGTGAGACCTGGTTTCAAAATAAAGTATATAAAATAGGGCCAGGGGTGTAGCGCGGAGGTAGAAC
>PVJS01007979.1:0-14117 GCA_004027185.1 Glis glis
AGAGAGAGAGAGAGAGAGAGAGAGAGAGAGAGACAGGGAGAGAGAGAAAGAGAGAGAGCTGAGGCTGGCCGCGAACCCGGATCCTCCGGTCTCTGCCTCCCAAAGTACTAGCGTGCGCCACCACACCCGGCTTATACCCTGATTTATGATATTCTGTTCAGTGATGTCAGACCAGACGGGCCTGTCTTAGTAAAGATAAGGAAGCATGAACTAAATATAAGACCTGGAGTCTAGGGAGCGGCAGTGTCTCTCAAGCACTGCGTCTCACTCTTCTCCGTGTGTGAGGTGCTTTCCTGTCACTCTAATAAATCCTACTTTAGCAGCACAACCAGGCTTGCTGGCTCTTCATTTCTATACTGAGCTAAGAAAAGGACCCACGGGTGCATCCCAAACCATATCACTATCATATGAAAAGTTCCATACAGGTCAAATAATTGAATATTTTTAAAAATATAAAAAGGTACTAGAAGAAAAACTTAAGCAAGCCGGGTGTGGTGGCGCACACTTGTAATCCCAGTACTTGGGAGGCTGAGACAGGAGGATCGCAGATTCGTGGCTAGCTTCAGCTACTTAGTGAGGCCTCCACAACTTAGTGAGACCCTGTTTCAAAATAAAGAATAAAAAATAGTGCTGGGGGTATAGCTTGGAGGTAGAATGCCCCTGGGTTCAATCCCCAGTGCCAAAAAAAGGAAAAACTTAAGCAAAATGCATATTTATGACCTTCGAGTAAGGAGTTTCTAATCATGATTCAAAGTCCAAAAGCTATTGAAGAAAAGATGGCTAAATATATACATTCACTTTCATAAAAGTAAAATCTTACACTCATTAAAATAACAAAAGAAAAAGCAAAGTCAAAATACAGGTATGATGAAGTTTTTTTTTTTTTTTTTTGGTGGTACTAGAGATTGAACCCAGGGGCAGTCTACCTCCAAGCTATACCTCCAGCTTTTTTTTATTTTTCGTTTTTGAAACAGGGTCCCACTAGGTTGCTGAGAGTTTCACTGCATTGCCGAGGATGTCCTCAAACCTACAATCCTCCTGTCTCAGCCTCCTGTCTCAGCCTCCTGTCTCATCCTCAGTATTGGTATTACAGGAATGTGCCACCATGCCCACCTGCATAGACTTTTTGGAGGAAACAAAATATAATATCTGCACGTGAAAAAAAACATCAAGTTTTATTCATAATAACAGAAATACAAATTACAACATGTTCAAATATTACTGTTCCTTGTCATATTGGCAAAAATTCCAACAATTTAACGGCATGTTTTGTTGGTGGAACTGTAAGGGAATGAGACTTCATGCAACAGTTGGTAGCAGCACAGGCTACTCCAATGGAGGCAATATGGCAGTAACCAACAAAATTGCAAATACATTCATTACTTGATTCATCAACTCCATTTCCCTGAAATTACCTTAATCACGCATCTGCATACCAGCAAATAATGTCAATGTTATTCACTACAACATTCTTTATAAGAGGGGAGGATTTCATTGATGCTATCAGTAATTATAAAAATGGCATCAATCTAAAAAATCATCAATCGTGGCTGGCAAAATAAATCATGTTACATTTTTACAAAGAAATACCTTAATACTGGTTTTTTAAAAAGATGGAGGAGGGTGGTGGGAAGTGATTGATACATACAATACATTAAGTTTTTTTAAGAAGCAGGGCATGTAACAGTTGATATGATATACTCCCTTTTTGTAAGAAAAATAAAATAAAATACATATTTATATTTGCTTATACTGGTTTAAATATGTTCTGGAAGGAGATGCAATAAGCCACTAAAAGCAGAATCAGGTTTGGATGGAGATAGTGGTGGGAGGAATTTTTCCCTATACAACCAATGTTTTTCCACCCCTGTGAGGTATAGGGTTAATCCACATAAATTTGGCCCTTGGCTCTTCATGACCAATGAAAATTAAAATTTCTAATATTAATGCCACTTTACAGATTTTGAATATATATGAAAATGTCAGAGAGCATGAGAGATGATGGAATTCTTGGAATGTTATGATCCAATCAATTGTGCTAAATCAAAATTTAGAAAGAAGTCATCAAGGGATGAGTACTTTCCTCTTATGGAGTACTGTTAAATTATTAGCTTTCTCTTTTTGCCTTGGCTGACTAGAATCTCAAAAATCTATTAACTTTTAGCCGGGTGTGGTGGTGCACACTTGTAATCCCAGTACTTGGGAGGCTGAGACTGGAGGATTTGGTCTCAGCTACCTAGTGAGGCCCTCCACAACTTAGTGAGACCCTGTTTCAAAACAAAGAATAAAAAAATAGGGCTGGGTAGCTCAGAGGTAGAATGACCCTGGGTTCAATCCCTAGCACTGCAAAAAAAAAATCTATTAACATTTAATAGTCATGTTTTCTCTTGCTTTTTTCTTGTTAATTTTTGTGATTTAAAAATTCTATAGTATTAAGTTTATTTGTAAATAGTGTCATATAAAAATAATTGTAGCTAGTATAGCTGATGATCTTGCCTATTTAGGGAAATGAAAGACCTAAATAATTTATTAGCAGCCAGGTGTGGTGGTGCATGCCTGTAATCCCAATACTTGGGAGGCTGAGACAGGAGGATCGCAGGTTCGAGGACAACCTCAGCAACTTAGCTAGACCCTGTTTCAAAATAAAAGGGGTTGGGGTGCGAGGGTATAGCTTGGAGGCAGAATGCCCCGGGGTTCAATCCCCAGTACAAAAAAAAAGCAAATAATTTAGTTGCAGGATGGACTTTGATAAATTAAGGCAGAGATCAGATAGTCACATAAAAGCTACAGGAGGGAGGGGTATGGTGGTACACACTTATAATCCCAGTTACTTGGGAGGCTGAGGTAATAGGTTCAAAAGTTCAAGGCCAGCCTGGACAACTTGGCAAGACCCTGTCTCAAAATGTAGAAAAATAAGAATAAAAAGGACTGGGGTATAGCTCAGTGGTAGATCACATGCCTAGCTTATTAAAAACTCCTGGGTTTGATTCCTAGTACAAAAATAAAATAAAATAGAGGTACAGAAGTACACTGAGTATACTAGAAGCAAACAGTCAAGTTACATACAAACTTTGCTGCTACATGGACCTCTGAAGATATCTCCCTGGTGGCTGAGGTAAGGGCAGGGAGACTTCAGAGACAAATTATTATGAAGGATTTGGAGGACTAAGTGGGGAATGCAGATTAGACAGAAATAAAAATGCAGATTGGACCTCAGGTTCAGGGTGCTGGAGTGATGTGTGCTGTCTTCCAAGGTTTTTCAAGGTTTTCTGCACTGTGTGAATATTTTCAAAAATGACATCTTGAATAGGATTGGAGGGGCTGGTACTTCTCCCAGAAGCAGAGAGATAAGTCCCATCCAGTTGACTCCAGTTCTGAGAACTACTGTTCTCTCTCCCTAAGGTCATGATCAATCACTTCTATTGGTCTGAAGTAAGGGACTCAGATTCCTTCCCTTGTAAGTGTGATGTTCCGATCTGACCACTGACTGCAGCCCAGATCAGACCCCAATGGTCTCTA
The DNA here is from genome assembly GCA_004027185.1 of Glis glis. Taxonomy (NCBI): domain Eukaryota; kingdom Metazoa; phylum Chordata; class Mammalia; order Rodentia; family Gliridae; genus Glis; species Glis glis. The sequence continues at coordinate 3,520 of PVJS01007979.1, forward strand.
GTCAGAAGCTGCCTGATGTCTTCAGCAGTTGTTCTGGTCAGCATTCTCACCGCTGTCACCCAGACACCTGACACACAAAACAGTGGAAGAAGTTTATTTGCTCATGGTTCTGCAAATTTCAGTCCATGTTAGGCTGGCTTCCAAGAAGGCAAGAAGGAGCCATGACTGCAGGTCCTCAAGGCGTCGTGGCAGGGAACAGAGAGGGTGAGAGCTTGCCTCCGCTCCTGGCAGCAGGAAAAAGAGAGCAGGAAGTTGCAGCAGCCACCTGAGAAAACACTCTCCCCCTCACACCCCCAAGGACCCTTCCCCAGCAACCAAGTCCCTCCTTCAAATATGGCTGCCTTGTCTAACATGTGAGGTTTAGGGGACATTTTAAATCCAAACTCTAACAGCAGCCATCTCATCAAAGTAGACTGGGTCCCTTTTGGGTCTCATTAGAGAGGATGAGAACTAGTGGGTGATGTTTTTACTCTTCTAGACTTTCTTGAATGACAATGAAATCAGGGAGAGGGGTGAGCAAAAGAAGTATGGGAGGATAATCTAAAAAATAACAGGTCAAGACTAAGTAGGTCATTTAACCTTAAACAATTTGAGAAAGAGTTCTCTTTATCCTACTCAAAGAAGACTCATAACCCTAAGACACATACATACAAATATTGACCAAGATGACAGAAAATCACTAAATTTAAATGTAGATGAGGTAGAGATAAATTTTATTGAGCCAAGAGCTACAAAAGGAATAAATGTAGCCATCACTTAAAGGCCGTTCTAAAAATAAAAAACAAACATTTTTGAGAGGAAAGGAAGAAATGAATCTTCCTGAAACCAGCAGATGTCTTCTGATCCAGGCAGAAGGTGAGTAGAACACTTACCTCACAGATTAGCAAGATGCTACAGCTTTGTCTGTCTGCTCTACTGGCTTTCCATCCCCGTGGCTTCTAGCTTAGGATGTTGGTTCGACATGATTTTCAGAGATCTGAGAAACAGAACATAAGTCTTTTTATTAAAGGGACAGATTGTTTCAGCCATGATAAAAGAAATGCAAGCCAAATTTAAAATAACTAGATGGTCGATTTGATCCAGTCCACCTTTTTCTTTGTTATCTATGTGTTGAAATTAATTTTCTCCCAGGGAAACATCAAAGTATTCACCCTTTGGAACAAAGGCTAGTTGCTTCTAATTTTCCTTTTTTTTTTTTGGCACTACTGCGCATTGAACCCAGGGGCATTCTACCTCCGAGCTATACCCGCAGCCCTATTTTTTATTCTTTATTTTGAAACAGGGTCTCACTAAGTAGCTGAGGCTGGCCGCAAACCCAGATCCTCCAGTCTCAGCCTCCCAAGTACTGGGATTACAAGCGTGCGCCACCACGCCTGGCGCTCCTAATTTTCAATGTGTAATTAATGACAAGACCTAGTGAGTCTTATAGGGACTTTCAAAGGGTAGTAACACAAACTTAGTTGAGCAAGTTCTTAGGCATTTGGGTTTAAAATATTACCTTTTGATTATACACAATGTTAATATTCCATGGGTAATCACTGCAGCTGAGTACACCTGGTTTTTATCTCAGAAACAATTCAAGCCCGATTTTTGATATTTAAAGCATAAATGGGATTTCCTAGGGTTACCTTCCATTAAAACAAAGATGAAGAGAAAAATTAAGACGAAGTGTTTCCTTACAGTAATAACAGAGAGAACATCATAAACTTTTCTTCTGATATCTCGAGGTCCCATGTCCTGACTGCTCCATACTGTTTGGAGAAAATAGGAAGGTTTGAGAGTTCTCAGGCTTATTTGAAAGAGAAAGTTATTAAGCACAAGGACACCCAAAGGCTTTGGCCAACATCTGCTCTAGGGTGCAGCTGATCCATTATGGTGAATTAAGAGTACATAGCTAGCACTAAAAACAAAGCAGTTTCTGAGAGTTGTCCTGCCTGTGGACTCGTTCCAGTTTAGTGATTAACTGGATGGACTCTGCAGAGTTAGGGGTGAATCAATATCCCTTTCCAGAGAAACAGTTTTATCCTGCATAATCTCACTGATGGTGGCTGTGACAGGTTTTGTGAGGTTTGAAGTCAATATAATTTGAGTGGGCCTCTTTACATAAAAAGGAACACAATTATTAATATAAAATCCTTAGAAAAAAATGGATATTCCAAATGAGAAATTACAATCAACTGTAAATTTTTAAAAGTAGACAAAATAGATATCACAATATCACATATCACATAATCAGTATAAACAACATAATTTTTTTGGGGGGGAGGGCTGGGGATAGAACCCAGGGGCATTCTACCCCTGATCTAGAACCCCAACCCTAATTTAATTTTTAATTTGAAATGGGGTCTCCTAAGTCTCTGAGGGTCTGTCTTGCTAAGTTGCTGAGATTGGCCTTGAACCTGAGATCCTCCTGTCTCAGCTTCCCAAGTACTGGGATTACAGGTGTGCACTACCACACCCAGCTACAATATAATGTTTTTATTAATTGTCTGACCCACACTATATTTTTCTTCCTACAATTTCTTTTGGCTGCATAACCTTCTTTATCTTGGCAATTTTACAATATATCATCTCTAAAGAAGCAATTGAAACAAAATTCAATCTGAATCACGGCTGATGAAATTTAGGTTGCAGTAATGTTTTTTAAAAAAACTTCATCTTCACAATTTGATACTGGTAATGAGATGAGCTATGTAAGGATGTATAAAGTACAAAAAAATGATTTCACACTGAGTTGCATTGCTGTTGTTAGTACTTCTACAGGTTTTGTGCCCCACAAAGAAATTTTTATTAAATTTTACATAAATTCCATCAAAAATTGATCATATGGTATATATAAAACATCATATGGAGCCGGGCGTGGTGGAGCATGCTTGTAATCCCAGTACTTGGGAGGCTGAGACAGGAGGATCCGTGTTCGCGGCCAGCCTCAGCTACTTAGTGAGACCCTGTTTCAAAATAAAGAATAAAAAAATAGGGCTGGGGGTGTAGCTCTGAGGTAGAATGCCCCTGGGTTCAATCCCCAGTACCGCAAAAAATAAAAAATAAAAATAAATAAATAAAACATCATATGGTAAAATATATAAATTTATATATTTAAACATTCATATATTATAAATTTACATATTTATCACATATAAAAATCATATCAAATTTCACATATATTCCATAAAAATGACCATATAGTATATATAAAATACACATATGGTATATTATTGCATGAATACTTACAAAGCACAAATTCCAGTTTGTCTAGATATTGAGAAGCAAATTTACCTCTTGAGATTTTACATATCTGAGGGTTGAAAGACTTTGCCAGGGGCCATTTGTCCCATACATTTCAAATACTGTTACTCCATCATTAGCCAGGCACAGTCAGACAGGTTTATTTCAAGATATAACAACTAGCCCTTCACCTTTCTACATGGTTTTGGGAAATTGGACTGGTGGGTGGGATTGTTCCTGAAAGCCATGCTAACACCAGAACAGCTAGCTATAACTATACATGGGTATTTCTGTGACTCACATACATAGATCTCACAAAACATAAATGTATGTCCAACTCAATTTCCTTAGTCAGAGCCTCAAAATGCTTGTGGGTACTTCAGCACCTTCCAACAGTAGGAGAAGAGTGATAGAGAGGAAGTAGGACGGGGCAGCAGTCTTAATCAATTGTAGCCAAAATACTTTATTTCACATATTTTATGAAAACATATGAATACACAAGTGCATCACTAGAATCTCTCTCAAAGCCTTTCAAGGAGCTCGTCTATGCAGCGATAGGCCCTGAACCTGAAGTTTAATTAGTTTTACGGTAAATCCACATTTACCTATTCACCACATGAGCATAGTTTAAAAATGTTGGGTATACCCACACCTCCATGGTCATGGCTGTTAATTCAAGTTATGACCTCAGCACCTGTTTTTCTACAAGTATTCTCATCTTCTTCCTGCCTCTAACAACAATCTCTCCTTTTTCCTAAACTAACACATTAGTTTCACGTTTCTTTACACATTTTCAGCATCAGAACCTTAAACATGATTACCAGTGGCCTCAATGAAGGGTGAAAATTCTCGACTCTCTAAGAGGGAGTTTCCTGAAGTCCTGGTGTTTTCCTGAGCCATGGATTGATGAGCCGAAGGTGGTGGTGCGTGACTGGGAGCTCTTTTCTGCTGTAGCTAGTGTGTTCCCGTAGGTATGCCAGTTGTGATAGCTGCCCTCATACCCACTTTCTCATTCAACGCTCACGACATTCCCATAAGGTAATAAAGTTATCAACATTTTTAAAGATGAGGCAATAAATGTAGAGTATAAGTAATTTGCCCAACCTCATGCAGCTAGTCAGCAGAAGAGGATTCAGCTCATTGACACTGGCTTCCAATAGCGGCAATTAACTCCGGGTGTGCCGGTGGCAGGAAAATATAGCTGGTTGGTGGCCCAGGTCCTCATGGTGTGGGTTAGGCTGAGTGCCCTTCCCTGTCCAGGCAGCTCTCCCCAGTCACTACTGCCACATTTACTAAATCCTTCTGCCAAGCCCAAAGGACATCTAACTGGCTCTTCAAGGTAGAAAGATTTCAGAAGGAGGAACATAACAAAAATAACTGAAATTAAATTCATGGGAATTTTTAAAGGGATAAAGAAATCCTCCTATCCTCATCGTTGCCCGGCCTCAGGTGAAAGTTCTGGATTCTTTGTTTCCTTTTCACATTCTCGCTGACGCCTTCACACGGAAAACAGAACCAGGCCGCCCTCAGCTTCTAGCCACCGAACATTTGAAACCACCATCGTCTACTCTGATCCTACTCCCTCGCTCCTGTTAAAATAACCCTGAGTAACTATTCCTTTTCTATTTAAGGTAATCATTTACTTTACTGAATACCGTCTAAGTGTGTGTGTATTCAGAAATCTTATACAACCCATTGGCCTGTTTCTTATATACTCAGGCTTTCCTGCCCACTGGGATTGTCCCAGTACCCTAACTTTCATTTGTTGATTTCTTACCAGACTAGTACATGTACAAAATATAAAAAGTCAAACAGTAAAGCTAACCTTATTTTGAGAAAGAGTGGACCCCTTACATTACTGTCACTTCCTGCTTCCCAGAGACAAACCCTGTCAACTTTCAATTCTTCCCACTGGAACTTACCTCTCTCTTTCTGGACCCTAAATACTGATGTGGCTACTTCTTGATTTTTTTAATTTAACTTTTTCATTTTTCAATTTCAGATATAATCTATTGATTTCGCGCTAAGAAAGATTAAGAGTGTGAAGTCACAATTTTTCGTTATGGCAATATTCAGAATTTACATTAATATGGTAACATAGAAACATTGTTCCCAGCTGAGCTACATAATATACTCTGATTGCATTTTCTCTCTAAGGTTTTGGTTCCCTGGAGTTAGTAAATGTGTTTGTTTGTATATTGCTTAGTTTTCTGGTTATCAATCATTAACTCATCCACAAACTCTCTGCCAGGCTACAAAAACATTGGATGGAAACTCAGGTTTATAGGAGTAGGGAAAGACCATTGAAATAGTAAGTATATGGGTAAATCGAAAACATTTTCCATTTTTTTCTAATTTTTTTGAAAAGGATATTGATCATTTAAAACAATAACTGTAACATGATGTTGTATGGCTTATAATATAAGGAGAAATTGACTGACCATACTGGCAAAAAGGAAGAAGGAAGACAATAAATGAAGTTAAAACAGTTTATATGAAATATGACACAACATTAATTAAAAATGGACCGTGATCTTTTTTGTTGAAGACACACATTGCCATGTCTAAAAATACTATTAAAAAATGAAAAAGGTATAGCTAAAAAGTAAACAGAGGAAATATAATATGAAAGATATTTTTAAAAAACACAAAAGGAGCTGGGCATGGTGGTACACACCTGTATTCCCAGTACTTGGAAGCCTGAGACAATAGTATTGCAGGTTCAAGGACAGCTTCAGCAACACAGAAAGATTCCCAGCAACCTAGCTAGACCCTGTTTCAAAATAAAAAATACAATGGGCGGGGAGTGCAGCTTTGGAGGTAGAATGGCCCTGAGTTCAATGCCCAGTTCCAAAACAAAACAAAGGAGCAAAAGAAGAATGAAAAACAGAAAGGAATACCAAAAAAATTGAGATCGTATATGCAAATTCAAATACATCAGTATATAATGTAATAACATATGTAAAATATTTAGTGTACATACAGCAATTAAAAAGTAAGATCCACATATATGCTATCTATAAAAGACTCACTCTAGATATAAAAAACACCAATCAGTTGAAAGTGAATGGAGGGGAAATATGTACCATGCAAATGCAAAATTTAAAAATCTGGTGCAGTTATATTTTATTTTATTGGTGCTGTGTGTGTGTGTGTGTGTGTGTGTGTGTGTGTGTGTGTGTAGTGCTTGGGATAGAACTCTGGGTTTTGTGCATACTAGGCAAGTGCTATACCACTGAGCTACATCCTCAGCCCTTATTGGTGCATTAAAATTGTGCATGATAGTGAGATTCATAGTGACACATTCATATGTGCATGTAACAATATTTGATGTCTCCTTCCCTATACCTCCCCTTTCCCTTCCTTCTTCCTCACCTGATCCCCCTTCACTACTCCACTGGTCTAATTTTCATGAGGTTTCTTTTTTTTTTTCTCTAGCTTTCACATATGAGAGAAAACATGACTCTTGATTTTCTGAGTCTGGCTTTTCTCATTTAACACGATGCTCTCCAGTTCCATTTTCCTGCAAATGACATGATTTTGTTCTTTATGGCCGAGTAAAATTCTATTGTGTTTATATACCACATTTTCTTTATCCATTCATCTGTTGACAAACACCTAAGTTGGTTCTATAACTAAACATGGGTATACGTGTATCACTATGGTATTCTGACTTTAATTATTTTGGAAAGATATCAGAGGTGGTATAGCTGGGCCATATAGTGGTTCCATTCCTAGTCCTTTGAGAAGCCTCCATACTGATCTCCATAGTAGTTGTACTAATTTACAATCCCACCAACAATATTCCTTTCCCCCACATCCTCACCGGCATTTATTATTGTTTGGAGTGTGTGTGTGTGTGTTTGTGTGTGTGTGCGCGCGCGCACGCATGCGCGTGCATGTGTTTGTGGTCCTGGGGATTTAACCCAGGATAATTCTACTTCTGAGCTATACTCTCAGCCCAATTTTATTTTTTATTTGGAAACAGGGTCTTGCAAAGTTGCTGAGGATGGCTTTGAACCTGCAATCCTCCTATCTCAGACTTCCAAGTACTGGGATTACAGGTGTGCACCACTGTGCCCGACTTGTTTGTATTCTTGATGATTGCCATTTTAACTGGAGTGAGGTGAAGTCTCAGTGTAGTTTTGATTTGCATTCCCCTAATTGCTAAGGATATTGAACATTTTTTTCATATATTTATTGGCCATTTGTATTTCTTCTTTTGAGAAATGTTTATTAGTTTAATTGCCTATTTATTGTTTGGGATTTTTTGGTATTAAGTTTTTTTTTAGTTTGGTGCAGTTATAACCAATGGCTTTACATGCATATTAGAAAAGAAGAAATATAAAAATTGATAATGTAAGTCTTCACCTTAAGAAAATAGGAAATGAAGAATAAGTACAATATCTGAACAGAGACATCAATGAAATAGAAAATGGACCAGCAGCAGAGAAAATCAGCAGTTTGCTTTTGATAAACATCTAGAAAGATGGCTCATTATCAGTTAATGACTATTCCTCGAATCATTAGTAAGGTGCATGAGAATAGAGGGTACGTCTTTGTGTTGTTTTGGCCATCACTGTACCAAATAAAAGTTCAATTATATAATTGTAACTAACAAAAAACACGAGTCTATTCAGACTAAAATCTTTGATCCCAAGAGGAATGGATCAGATCAAGAGCCTGACGTGCTAAGCTCTTCAATGCTTGGGTGTTATCAGCTCTTTCTCTCAGACACACACACACACACGCACGCACACACACACCCAGCGTTTACCTATTATTAATGTTATGGAAAATGTCTTCTTAAAATGTAAAAAATTTACATTTTTCTAGCAATTGCTTGTCACTTTACTTCCAAATGGTTAAAAAGTCTCATGAGTCTGCATGAAAGTAAAGTACAGATTGATGGTCAACCACAGGAACTGTGAGATTACCTTCCCCAAGCTGGGTACTCATTGGTCTACTTTATTGTTCTTGAACACTTTCACCATTCTGGATGGCTTTTAAAAACAATTTATTGATTTTCCCAGGGTGCACATTTTAAAAATATTTAATCTTTTTTTTCTTTTTAATAATGTAACACACAATTGTTTCTTGGAAAATGTAATATACTGGAACAATGATCTCCAGTGTATAATCTGAAGACAAATACTATTATTTTTTTGTATAGTTACCTCAAACATATTTTTATTAAATATTGGTACATAGTAGTATGGTTCATCTTATTTTCCCCCCTAATTTATATATTATTCAATTTTTTTCATCAGTAAAGTTTGTAGCATATTTCCCCTCTTGTAGAATCCATACATCTCAAAATCATTCCTAGGCCTTTTCTATTTTGTTTTCTACCTCTATTGATCAGTGTATGATTTCGCATAAATGGTTTCTGCCAGTGCATGTATCTTATAGACTGTTTCTAGATTTTACCATTTTACCAAACTAGCATCAAATTCTAAGTTTCATTCGTTTCCTCTTAAAAGACAATTATATATTATTTCCAAATACAGACCTCCTTTCCTACATTTATATTGCTTATTTTATTCATGTATATTTGATTAAAACTTAAGGAATCATTTAATAAACATATTATCATGTTCCCTGTGTTTTAGACCTGATTTTGTTTTATAGTATTGGGGATTGAACCCAGGGCCTTATACATGCTACATCTCTAGAACTTTTTAAATTTTATTTCGAGACAAGGTCTCCCAAAGTTTCCCAGGTTGGCCTTTAACTTGTGATCCTCCAGCCTCAGCCTCCTAAGTTAGCTGGGATTATAGGCGTGTACCACCACACACAGTCTTGGTCCTGGTTTTAATAGCAATACCTCTTGTGTGATGTTTTTGAGTACTGGTATTAGAGTGATATCCTCTATGGTATATGAAGAATTCTTTCCCATATTTGACTTATAAGGATTTCTTGTGAGAAATAATTTTGTGGAATTCAATCAGATGATTATGACTTTTAGTTTACATTTTGATGTAGTGTAAAACCAATATCCTAATACTGAACCATCTTCATAGTCCTAGGTTAACCTTAGTCGATTTGGCTTTTCTTTACTGATTTCTAGCTAGTGGCACTTTATTTAGGATTCTAACACTCATATTTAAAATACAAACAGGTTTGAGTCTCATTTTTTGAGCATTCTCTTAGTAAAGGGGCAGGGAAGGACTGGGAACTAGTATTTACTGATATACTCTAGGACATTGCATGAGTGCCTTATACATATTCATTTGTTTTTGTTTTGCATTTTCTAAGGTTTTCTGATATATATTAGCTTGGTTAAAAAGACTTTTAAAAATACTTGTTGGTAAGTACTTGTTTTCACTATTTATTTCAATTCACATATTATGGGAACTATCAGTGTCTACAATGTTCAAAATAATTCCCATATCAATAGCCATCCTACTTCTAGGCTTTTGTGGAGGTAATTACCTAGTAAGTGTTTCAATTTCTTCCTTTAGTCAATTTGGTAAATTTAGAGATTAAAAGAGCTTTCTTGACCGTGTTCTACCTATGTATTTGCTCAGTTCTCTCACTTGGATTCATTCCTACCTCCATTAAACAGGATCACTCAGCCAGATGTGGCGGCATGTGCCTGTAGTCTTGGAAGGCTGAGGCAGGAGGATCACTTGAGCCCAGGAGTTGGGAGACCAGCCTGGGCAACTTAGTGAGACCCGTCTCAAAAAACAAAAAGAAAGATCACTCATGCACATGGGTGTGAGTGCACACACACACACATTAACAAAAAGCTCTGCCTTTCCAGCCCTACTGACTTTGTTACTGGAATCACCACCCTCTCTGGTCCCAGAGCCTTCATACTTGCTTCCTTAGAAAGACTTTCTCTTCTTACACCTGGCCCTGGCTAGCAAGTGGATCGTGCTGAGATGTGCTCCACAATGCCCGTGACATCACCATTCACCATGCTTAGTATTTATTACATTTCATCAGGTCACGTCTATTACATATCCAGCCAGCGCAATCTGATGAATGAGATTGCTGCTGAGCAATAGGTGCATTTACCATACTAATTTTGCTAAATCTCTAAATGTTACCTTTGCTTTCTTTTTTACTGTTCAATTTTATTCCCTCATCACACACATGATGTCATTTTGCCACACACTGAACACTTGGTTTGTGCTTTTGAGAATACATAGTCCATTTTAAATTCTAACAAAGGACTGTTGAAGCACCTTATTATTACTATTGTGTGTGTGGTACTAGGGATTGAACACAGGGGCATTCTCCCTCTGAGCTGCACCCCCAATCCTTTATTTTGAAACAGAGTCTCACTAAGTTACTGTGGGCTGCCTAGAACCTGCGATCCTCCTCTCTCAGCCTTCCATGGTGCGAGCCACCGTGCTCAGCTGAAT